>JAOVYW010003033.1:0-14460 GCA_025775045.1 Hiodon tergisus | reverse complement strand
GAGAGAGAGAGAGAGAGAGAGAGAGAGAGAGAGAGAGAGAGAGAGAGAGAGAGAGAGAGAGAGAGAGGGAGAGAGACAGAGAGAGAGAGAGAGAGAGAGAGAGAGAGAGAGAGAGAGAGAGAGAGAGAGATCCACAGCAGTCGGACCCATTACCTGGAGCCCACTTCCTGACTCTAAATGCCACCGAGTCGGGGGCTGTTCTTTGTGCCACTAGATTGACAGGAAGACTGAGCGCCTTTCATAATTGCTAATAAAAGTACTCTTAATGTCAGATTGAGTGGCTAGTTAAATCCCTGTCAGAGCTAGCTTTGTAAAGGATAAGGTGATTCCAGCTAGTCACCTGGACAAAAGCGATGGACTTCGCATTCATTTATTTTGTTTTAAATAATTAGGTTTATGCTAGATCTTATCAGCTTTACTCTCTGTGTCTCTCACCTAAATGTACAGACACAACTGCTTATAGTTTTTTTATGTGGAATCAATTGGAATATTCAGAGAAAATTGTTCGAGAAATAGTCACATTTGTTTAGTTTCAGGCTCACTGTGAATGATATGTGATGTCTAGGCACTAAAAAATACACAGAGGCTGTGACAGCACAGAGAAGATTTAGATTTGTTTGAGGAATGCTTTTGCTTTTTTTTTTGCGGGAGCTGGCTTTTTATTATATTTGATTATATATCTGTCTCACCTACAGATCAATATAGTGGAGAAAGTGCAAAAAAAGGCCATGTGAAAATAAACCATCACTCACCAGTAATGGGTTGATTGACAGAGAGGCCGCCCTATCATAAGCCATAATTTTTCTCAGCAAATACACTTTCTGGGGTGCGGGGCTTTGGACTTTGACTTTCCCTATCTGAGCGGCTCATTGGGTCTATATAAAATGCCATAACTAGAAACTAAATTTTGATTGGTTGTAAATTGTAAGAATGGTTTCCGTTCCACGCTGGTGGATGAGTCTGCTGTGCCTCCCAGTGGCTCTGCGGCCACTGGCTGCATGGAGAGCGTGTCGAGAAGTGTCTTTCAGCTATTTATCGAAATAGCGCGACTCGTAAGGTGGCAATTACATCCTCGAGGAACAATATGTCTGGTTGCAGGAGAGGACATAGATTTCCACTACAGAGTCAGTTCGTTTTGTTTTTCAGCTTTGCAGTTATATTGAAATAAACGAACGATAGTCACAGAAATACAAAAAATAGTCACAGTTCTGATAACAGTGATTGCTGGTAACCTTCAGAAGCAGGGTCCTGTCAGTAGTTGTAATCCATGTGACTGTTGCAGTTTGTGCCTTCACATGATGGGGGTGAATTTGAAGCTCAGCGAGCGGGGTAGTTAAGGCTTTGGGACTAGATGCTCAGTCTCAATTGCTTTGTTGGGGATCCCGATGTGCTAATGGAGCAGTCGTCAGTAATGCTGTTCAGAGTGTCTGGTGTCTGCCAAGTGACTTAATACGTTTCTGTTTCACCACTTAGCACCAGCCAGTGACTCCAAATACATCCATGCAACATACATACAGACGGCTGATCTCTGATCAGCTCCCCTTCCACCTATTGGGCCTCTGTTGACAGGGGTAGGTTTGCATCAGCTTTCCTCCCCCGACGGCTCCTGCCTGCCATGCCATGTACTTTTGAGCGTTCACTCAGTAGGTGGGCAGGGTCAGTGCTGCCTGACCTTACATTGCCGCGAAGGCCGAGATCAATCCCTGCATTGTCTTCTGAAGCCTTCCGTCTGAGCTCAACACTTCCCCACTTGAAGGGATGTTTGAGTGCAGCCATCCATCATTTGCAGGGCTCTGAGTTTCTCCACAGGTGAGTGACAGGAGTTTTTGAGGACTAATCCGTTTCAGATGCTTGTCAACAACGGGGGTCGGTTTGATGCAACGTTTTTGGAATCATTTCAATTCTCTGTCACAGACATAAATAGAACCAAGAACCTCATGACTTTTTGACAGTTTGACATTTAAAAAAAAAACAAAAAACAATCCGTGTGCAAACTTAAATAAAAAAATCTGCAGCTTTTCTGTGATTTAATATGTAACCCATTCTGTGATACGTGTAGGTGGATCATGGTGTTGTGCAACTACTTTGACCATCGGAGCTTAGACTTTATCAATTCCAAGCGTAAGGCATGAACCTTACTGAAGTTCCTTTAGTCTGACTTTACAATTTACTGGAACGCAGGAAGAACTGGACGTTCGCTTGTTAAACATTGCCTCTCTGCCAAACACTGTGACTCATCCTGTGTTGACTCCTACTTCTGCGGAAGCCCACTGGAATGGCAAGAGCCAGCTGCTCTGCGGCTCGGATCTGCAACGCAGGCAGCAGAATAACAAACAAACTTCCCCTCGGTGTCTGACGGGACTGTACCAGCATGCGGGGGTTTGGGGTGCAGGTTGAGAGCTCTGAAGCTGTTCTGCTCTAAAGTTGACACAACCTGTTCTAGTTCAATTACTGAGCAAGAGAGATATCTTTAATTGTACTCCTTTAAAGATTCACCACAGAACTAGAAAACAATGTGAAGCATTTCTTCAATGGGGAATTATGGACTGCTTTTTTGAGGTTGGTTCATAATGGTCAGCTAAAATTAAAGTAGGAAGTTGATTAGCGGGTTTATGGACTGGAGAAAAAGAAACCTACAAAGAATTTCAAGTTCTAATCCCCTAAGAGGGATTTCACCTGTTAGCCTATGGCATCGCGTATGATTTTGTTACCGTGAATCCAGTCGCTCAGCACGTGATGGCCCGTTGAACGCACTGAATGAAATTGGCGTGAAGGGAGCGTTGCAGCCAGACATGTTGTTGTTGTAGATTTGGCGGTGGCCACAACGGCCTCCTTCACCAGCCACAGCATTGGTAAATCTATAAAAGTCTGCCGTATACGGGATAGGCAAATGATGCCAACATAGTAAGCCATATCCAAATGAATGAAGGGCGCCCTGCTCTGAAACGAAAAGGAAGGAAATGGGTGGTCCTTTGTGCATGTGTGTGTATAAAGTTTGTATTTGTAGAGTGTATTCAGGCAGAAGGGTTTTATGGAGACTTTTAATGGCTGACTGACAGTGAGGCAATCTGGGGGACGCGATGGATCAGTTCTTCATAAATCAGGTACAGCTGGCCTCCACTCAAGTAGTGAATTTTAGTCTGATGTTAGGGAGAGAACAAATGGGCATATCGACTGCAAAAGTCATTTTTTTCCGGTTAATGCCTCTCTCTAATGGAGACTGTTTAAAGCTGTAAGCCTTGAAAGGGTGTCTGGTTAGCTAAACATGTAATAAAATCGTTCACAAGATTTTAGCGTTTATTGTATTTCGGTTCCGTTACGCGATTTGTTGGCTCGTTGTCAAGCCTAGGTCATCTTATTTGAATTTATATCGGATGGTGCAGATATCATATATGGCAACTACCCCCTCCTTCCCCTGACATCTGGAGTGCTTGAAATTCAAATCACCATCAGGACTGCTGATATTTTCCCCTTTTTCCAGGCTCTTTCCAGAGTATATGAATAATTGCCATTGCCGCCTATCAAACGAAAGTGCCTATTGTACATAGAGTGTCACTAGAGCCATAATCTATTAATCAACCGAGAGAATCACGGCTGCTTAGCATTCCGATTAGGATTTCCAGACGCACGGGCCTCGATACTTTTCTATCTTTAAAAGGCCCCTGTTTGGGAGATCTAATTATAAAAATGTCATTCAGCGTTTTGTTTGAAGGGGGACAGCCCTGTCACCAGCGGAAGTGTCACCTGACGACCAGCGAGCCAGCACCCTCCTTCGGACCGCCGGACTGAAAGGAGCCTGCCTAATGGCGTCTGGCATGGGAAACACATCCCTTTGTGCCGCTGCGGAGCAGATTATGCATACATGAAGCAAGACGGCCATGAAGCACCTTTCTCATCAGGCAGCGGTCCCTGTGCTCGGGTCGGGGCGACGGCCGTCTCGCTGGATCGTTAGTTTCCATGCAGCGTTGGCAGAGTGGCCAATCAGGGCCGTGACCTCTTAAGTCGGGCGGTGAGGCCGAGGCAATCTGTCACAACCGTCCAGTATTGATCACGGTGACATTTTCCAAAAATTTAGCCCAGACTACTCCTGACCAATAAAATCTGTACCTGCTTTAGGACTGAGCATCTGCAACAAATGCTGTTTTTAAAAATGCGCCATACCAGAAAATGATGAATGAATTGATTGATTGATTGGAGCGAGCTGTGACTTGCTATTATACAACCGGCTCCATTGTAGTTGCAGCTGAAGCTCTCAGCTCCCGCTACTTTTTTGTGGACCAAAACAGGCACCAGGGATCAGAGGTACAGAGGGGCTAAATCGCACAATCAGAGACAAAAGGTACCGTCGGTCCTTTACGCATGTCAGAACCGAGAACCCTAAAGAAGGGGGATTGGTGGGCTTGAGGGCGAATAGGCTTTTCAGAGATCTGGTGGTTATTTATGGTTATCAGATGTTAGGCGCTCGGTGCAGCGGCTTTCAAGGTAATGCCTGCCCCAGGCCCACTGAAATCAAACACTTGGAAAGAAAGTAGGACAAAGTAGGACAAAGTAGGACAAAGTAGGACAAAGTAGGACAGCTTATGTTGTTTTTCGTCTTTCCTTGTCCATTCTTCGTAGTTCTTCATCGGTTATAACAGCTTGATTTCCAGGCTTTTCTGAAGACATTGAAGAACATAATACATCAGACTGAGCTTTGACCTCAGAAAAGTTGCTGTTTCAAACCCAATATTAATGAAAAATCCTCCTGATGTACTGTTTTAATTTCACATACCCAGCAGGGAAGCAACGTCAGGCAAGGTTCTTTATTGCCATGCAAGTTTCTTTTGAAAACACCCCGCTTATCCCTTACTTACTACATGTAATATTTTAGCATATTTTCCTATTGATATATTAATATTTACCCATTTGTCCACCCACCATGGAATTCTCTGTAGTATCATTTGTGGCAGGCTTGTGATCCGTTGTGATAAAGGCACAATAATATTTTTGTACATAATCGTGAGCATATCTCAGTATTGTTTTTAATGTGTACAGCTCTGCAAAAAGCTAAACAGGCTAACCGTGAATCACGTACGGGAGAATATCAATGTTTGTAGCTTCTCTTTCAGAACTCTCAAAAAAAACCAAAAAAGAAAAATACATGTTTTTATGGTAATGGATTTTAATCTACAATACGATGTGTGGTGAAGGGACTGCTAGTGAGGTGGAGACAGTGAGGGGCGAACACCTGATCAGATACACTTGACTGTGCTGTTTGTTACTGCTGTGGCCCAGGAGATGACAGTACCGGTGATGAAAGTGATGACATTGCAGGATCATATTTAGATGGATGGCCACCAGATTGTCGGGCATCTGGAGGACCAAAGCGGTTTACTAAAGATGAAGGACTATTTATTGTACCACCGTATGACGCTGAAGCTTTTGAATACTCTTTCATGCTGTTATCCCCTGTAACATGGGATGGCTTTGTCACTGAGAAAAAGGTGAACCATAACAGCAATACGAAGAAGAGTTTATTCTTTGAAAGTAAAGAATTTTATTTGAGAAATGAACACCTGAGCTTTTAAAGCTGATAAGGAGCGTGGAAGTATGGGTTCGTCTCAACGTGGGCGTTGGCGTTGTACTCGTCAACGAGGTACTGAACAGCAGCATGGTTTAGTAGTGATTAAGCTCTTGGACTTGTAACCGGAAGGTTGCTGGTTCAAATCCAACTGTGCAAGTTGAACTGAGAACTCAACCAAGATTTCTTAGGTGAATATCTTGCTGTGCAAATTGGTAAAAAAATAATTCTACGTATGGTACTCTGCATAAGAGTGGCTGCTAAGTAACTTAATAATAACAGTAGGCAAAGAAAGCTAGTATCCATACAGGAAAAGCATTAGAACAAACTCATGAATGTGTGGAATTTATTTTTACATTTGGTTGATTGAACACTGCTCTGATAAATTGAAAGGATTGGGATGATACTCGGTTTAGAGTTAAAATCCCATAAAAAATATTGGCATAGAGTTGAAACATAAATGCTGTTTGGTGCATAGCAGGCTCTGCTATTTCAATTCTCTGCCAATTGCCACTGCATCTTGCGATATGTTGGCAGTGAAGTGGATTTTTGTCAAATGCCCATGGCTTTGCTTTGCTGTGAAGTTACGCAAGGCCGGAATCGCACTGTTGGTGTCTAGTGTGAGGAACAATCAACCAGCATGCCATGTCTGAACAAGGGAAATGTTACAGTCCTGGGGCCTTTCTTGCTAATTGTAGTTACACATTACAAACATTGTTGATTTATCTTTAAGCAGGAAATGGGTAAACCCTATTATTATCTCTTTGAGAAATGGATTTTTCAAATGGTTTCTCCCCGCTGCATTTCATAAACAGACACAATACAAACGACTGCTAAGTGGGGCGTTGTAGGCATGGTGACGGGATCAGAGACAAGGTCAGAGATAACCCTAACTTTACGCTGTCAGATGCTGTTTCCGTGACGATTGATTGACACCGGACAGGAAGTGCAGGCAATCAGGGCGATCTCCTCCAGGCCCATCCACCACCCACCGTCTCGATTCTAGTAACAAAAAATGAGTGTTAATGCGCCAGCCTGCCTGCCTGCATACGCGTAAAGTTGCATCTTTTCAAACGACGTTTCAAGGCAGGCTCTTTGAGTGCTTGTAAAATGACTCATAGACGGACAGTTTTAATAACGGACCGATCCAACGCCGACCCTCTCCCGCGCTGAAACATTTTCATTCTGATTGTGGAGAGGAAGAAATTGATTTGGCCGAGTACGTGACCCGAGGTGTGTGGGTGGGAAAGAAGTCTTCTGAAGGGAAGCGATCGGTTGGGTTTGTGAGAGACGCATTGAAAGGCAGCCTGGGATTTATTCCGCAAAACTGAGAGACAGGTACCTGCCTTTTTCGGCCTGAAATGAAACGCAGGTACATTTTTTTGTCTGACTGTAAGGGATTTGATTCTTTAAAAAACCTTGCTAAATACTATACATTCTGCAAAAAATTTGTGTTATGTAATTTGCCATATATTTTTAATGTATACTTTTAATTTCACAAGGAAATACTCTGGATCTTCGTATTTCAACCTGCAATTTTTACTTCCACTGTTAGTGCTGCGGACTCCGTTGAACCCAGTTAGCGCCTTGTGCCGTACAGAGTTTTGTAAAGCGTTATTACACACAAAGGTTCTGATGTCGTCCAAATGAACACCCTACGGCACGAAGAGTAGATATGCTAAAGGGGTTCGTTCTAAAGTTCAGCTCTGTGCTTTCACGGTGTCCTTTTACTGTGCGTCTCTGTTGAATCCAAACTATTTCCACAAAAGTCTAATACAGTATTTATATCATGAAGGCTCTAGGCTCTAAGTGCAACCCTCCCCCCTACATTTGCCACTTGTAGACTTAAAGAGAATGGGATCAATGCCATTATTATAATTTGTATTAGTTAGCAACACATCAGAAAGATAAGTAAATAACAGAATCTTATAAAAGATTATAAACGTTTTCCCCAAACAGCTCTGGGGGAATTGTGGGAGAAAGGGTGCCCGTTGTGGACAGAGAGGGTGCATACAACTGCCACCTGGAAACGGTTTGTGGTTTCATTGGGTGGAGCACAGCTGCAACATGTCCTCTCTACCAAGGACACGCTAGATTGTAACTGAAGGTTTCACTGATTAAAACGGTCGCCAATTTTAAAGTCCTCGAAACGTCTTGACTTTACAGGCCTTTTCTGAGAAGTGGAGGTTTGGGGTTGGGACTAGGGAGTGGGGGGTTGAGGGCATGTAATAATTTTCAAATCAGGCAGGATTCAGACATCTAGATAACACTTTTCTCTCTTCCTTTCCCATTTTTTAAAATTTCTTTGAAGTTTCCAGTTTTATTGTAGATGTGTGAGAAAATCCGTATCATTAAAAGATGGTTTTAACATTGAGAATGAGTTTTTCCCCTCCCACCCAGTTATACTGTAGGCACTTAGTTAGATCCTATACCTGATACCCGGTTTAGAGAAGCAAGACTTAGTTACCCTGAATGAATGCCAGTGTCCTGACAGAGAATTTTTTTTGATCATGAAAGTTGAAAGTTTTTGATCATGGTTATCAACAAGACCAAATCCTACATTCGCTATCATTTGTATTTTGTAGAGTTATTGCTTTGCTATTGCTATGAATGGTCAAGTTGTCAGCATAACCCTGCTGACTGCCAGGTTAGACTTACCCAGAACAACTGGCATAGCCTGCAATTTATCGATTTTCGATACTTGGGTTACGTCAGTATTTGGTTCACGGCACTGTGATGTGCGAATATGAGCCCGGGATGTCAAACTCAAATCGGACAGCGGGCTGTCTTCCTCTCAGGGGCTACACGGACAGGGTTGCACAAATACAGTGCGTAATGTCCGTGGGGTTTCTGAGCAGTTGAGACCCTCGCTCAAATGAAATGAACTTTTTAACCACGTCCAACACGACTACCGTTTTCAGTGTATTACTGCACAGTGCATCCTGGTGTACAAAATTTACCCTCAATGACGACTTTTCATCCAAAAAAGCGGTAAAAATGCTATGCGCACTGCTAAAGTGATTTGCTGAATTGACCGCATATCATTTTTCCTTCAACATTGCTGTAACCAAACTAGTGAATATACACTAAATGTCCACTTCGTGGACACCTGCTGGAATAACCCATTCCAAAATTAACATGGAGTTGGGTCCTCCCTTCGCTGCTATAACAGCCTCCACTCTGCTGGGAAGGCTTTCCTCTGGATGTTGGAACGCTGCAGCGGGGACTTGCTTCCATTCAGCCACAAGAGTATTAGTGAGGTCGGGTGCTGATGCTGGCCGATAAGACCCGGCATTTATAATTCATACCGAACGTTTCCAATGGGGTTGAGTTCTTCCACACCGATCTCGACAAACCATTTCTGTGTGGACCTCGCTTTGCGCATGGGACAGTTCGGAACTCGGTAGTGAGTGTTTGACCAACTGACTTGTTGGAAAGCATCCTACCTGACCTGTGCCACGTTAAAAGTCACTCTTCTGTACGGGCCATTTTACTGCCACTGTTTCTCAGTGGAGATTGCGTGACTGTGTGATTTTACACATCTGTCAGCAACAGCTGCAGCTGAAATCCACTCATTTGAAGAGGTGTCCACATACTTTTGGCCATGTAGTGTATTTCATATTTTCAGCACTTGTGGTGTCTTTCATGGGAACCATCTCAACAAACTCTTTTAAAATGTGCATGTTTTGTTCAACACTGCGAATGTAGACAGTTAGTTACATCTGCGCTTTTATCACCAGCAAGCGAAAATGCATTTCACTTTCCCCATTAGCTGCTAATAATTAAGATTCTCCACTGAATCACTGACCCTCTCAGCGACAGTGTTTCTGGAGAGGCTAATATTAGCCAAGGCTTATCACTTTTCTGGACATAGAAGGTTTAGACCTTCTACTTTACTACCTAACCACTGAACCTTTTCTAAGCTGTAAACATTGCTCAGTTACATGCATGAGCAATTACCCATTTTTTTCTTCTTCAAGGATTTCAGTTTTAGGTTTGGGCTCGGTTGTCAGGGATAACGAGTCACCCTGGTAGCAGCTAAGCCGGCCCTCCCCCCCGAAGTTTCATTTTTGTTTAGATCTTCTGCGGCTTTTTTAGAAAGTGAGGAAACATGTTTGATCAAAGCTGGCAGGATATTCCAGCTGATGAAATATGACCAGGTGTGCATTTTTTCTCACAGGTCTGTCCCGCAGGTCTGTCCCGCAGGTCTGTCCCGCAGGTCTGTCCCCCAGGTCTATCCCCCAGGTCTGTCCCGCAGGTCTGTCCCCCAGGTCTATCCCCCAGGTCTGTCCCGCAGGTCTGTCCCCCAGGTCTGTCCCCCAGGTCTGTCCCGCAGGTCTGTCCCGCAGGCCTATCTTGCAGGCCAGTCCCACAGGTGTCCGAGCAGGCTTCAATCCTCACTGAGCATTTTATAACGCTGGACCTTGTGCGATTCACTGGAAGCTGTGAGTCTAGTGTTGTTCATGCCTTGCAGTGCAGCTCAAGCTACAATGAGGCGATGTGGAAAGTAAAAAGTCACCTAAACTGATCGAACGGCCAAAACTTTGTTGTCAGGAATGAAACTGACACTAGCGAAACCAAAGCGACACCCAATTTTAAAAAATGGCTGGAAAATCGGTTGTGACACCCTCGTTTGCACTATCCCCCGTTAGTTCGTCCAAGCCTGGAGAGATTTTGAATGCAAACGGGAAAAACGGACGAGGCCACCCCACTTGGGCTTCCTTTTTAGCCGTGCGGGTCATTTCGCCTTTCGGTAAAGTCAAAACTACGTGACTGCGGCGTGTATTTTGACAGAATTTCAGGAACTAGCATGTTGTGAGAGATTTTTAAAATTAGTTTACGCGGGGATTGCTAATACTGCGATCAAGTAAGCTGATTATAGTGCACTTTGTCGTGATAAATTGGGTTTTCTTTGAGAGGGCTACATTTTAATGTATACTCTATTTCTTTCCCCTTTCATTACCAGCCCACTGTGAAAGGTCTGTAATTTAACACATATTGCTTCCCTCTGTTTGTCATCTGAGGACCAAATCTGCTCCGTTGTCAAAGTAGACAAATAGTGCATTTTTGTTTTCCTTCCGGCCCCTGTAACATTACATTAGCATAAAGCAGAAATCAAGATATTTATAAGGGGATGACAAATGGACTGTTATTCTCAAGAGAAGGCAGCCCTGTAACCACCTACAGGCAGGAGATCCAGATTAGTTGTAACCAGGTGGCTGCAGGTTCGAACCCTAATAGGGGTGTACTCCTAATCAGGTTTACGTAACTTGAAATGCTTACCTGAAAAACTGCACACTGTGTAAGTGACTCTAGTTGTGGGTAAGCAAATAAATAATGTACTTTTCAAATGTGTTTTCAAACCATTTGCTTTCCTCGTTTGTTTGTTTTAATTTTAACACGCGGTAATGGAGCTTAAAGAGATCACATAAGCACTTTCCAGCCCCGAAGTTAATTAGCCTGAGTCGGTCCTGCTCTGCCTGGGCGTGATGAATCACCAGAGACCCAGGCTACCAGGCCACATCTAAAGCTGACACAGTTTTCAGAGGCTACACTCTAACTTTGGTTAACCATTCATGTCCTGGGCTTATTTAACATGAGGACAGCAAAATGTTTCCCCCCCCCCCCCCTCTGGTATTAGCACTCTTTTGCTCCCAGTGTCTCCGTGAGACCGAGAACAACTCGCCCTGCCTTGTTGGTGGGAACTGCGTGGAATAAGGTGCAGCTGCAGCTTTCGGATGTTAAGGATGTTTAACTTTTCCCTTTGCTCATGCACCTTCCCAGGAAGTGAACCTTCAAGCCACTGATCAGAGCTGACCGCCGGTCTCCTCAGGCAGCATCCTGAACCGGCCGCCCCCGCTGTGGCCACCTAGTGTTCAGACGCAGAGCCGCGTGGCAATTGCTTTTCCTGTGTGATTCTGCACCGTCCTCCTGGTGCTCTGGCTAACTTTGTCGGCGCATAAGGCAAGCTCAAACTAAACTTGGATTTGCGAAGCAGAGGCAATGCAAATAGGATAAGATAGGGATAAGAATAGCTACATCTATCAGAGGTTACCCTTTAATCTTTGCAAATAAACCGGAGGAAATCAGAACCCCCTTGTTGAAGTACAGATGGAGCCGGGACGGAATTTCTGGAAGTTTCAGCTGTGTTCTCTGAGGCGTCTTCATTAAGACAAAGCACGGCTCCTGGCTTGTGGATTCGACTCGCTCGCCTCCGACCCAGGGGCCTAATTACTGCCTTTGTCACTCTGGCTCTAAATCACAGGGGCAGATGCTGTCCCAGCCGCCTCGGACACTGAGCAGGACCGAAAGGCTGGAACATGAAAAGCACGGACAAAGGGAGACGGGTCCAGGAGGCCGGCTCTTCAGCTTAACAAGAGTCTTTTACCATTGATTGGGCCTGCAGGATGAATCTCAAGAGCCAGCCAGGTCACACGTGGCCTTTTCAAGTGGCTTTTAGTTGTCACACTTCTTATTTAGATTGCTCTATTGTGCTTTTGTGTTCCTGCTCCATTGTGATATGTTGCGGTTGCGTTACTATTAAATTTTTTTAAATAATGGATTTATTGCAAGCTCTGTGATCTGCGGATTACTTGGATGGAGAGGGTTTAGCGCAGCCAAATACCTTCCACTGATTCCTGGCCTTTGGCCTACAGAAGAGGTCACGCGATGAAGGCGGCACAATACTTGCCTCTCGCCCGGGCATCTTTCACTGCGCTGCCACTTTCACAGCGTTTGCCCATTAAGAGTTGCTCTCAATCAGTTTCTACCATCGTAGAGCCGTGGGTACACAAATCCAGAGCTTAAAGGAACCAAGTTAATGTTGTCAAAATGGCTTACATGGAAGGGTTGCCAGAAGCCTCTGCTGTCACCAAAAAGTGCCGGAATTTGGCTAAATTCGCTGGAACTTTTTTTGGAACCATGCTGCACGGTCTGATGAGACTAAAATATAACTCTTTGGCAACAAACACCAGAGGTGGGTTTGGCGTATAAAGAGCTTTAGTCATGCAGAAAAGAACCTAATGGCCACTGTGTATGGTAGCTGATCCATTATGGCCATTTTATTTTATTTTATTTTTACCTCTGAACGCCCTAGAAACCTTGTTAGGATATATGGCATCTTGGACTCCATCAGATACCAGGAGAATTTAGGCCATTACCTGGTTGCCCCTGCCAGGAGGCTAATCATTGGATCTTCCAGTAGGACAACAATGATAAATCACTGACCATAGAATAAAGCTTTTGCGATGGCCATCCCCGTCCCCTGGCCTAAACCCCATTGAAAACCAGTTGGGTGGGCTGAAGAGGAGAGTCCTCCAGCAAGAACCAAGGACTCTAAAGTATCTGCAAGGCCTACTGGTCTCAAATCACTTCCTGTGCGTTCCTCTCACCTCATTAAACATTATAGTAGAATGCTCTGCTCTCTAACCTCTACTGTGCTGTTATCTTGCTTAAGTAGAGGTCGCACAAAGTACAGAATGCAAAGGTGCCAATAATTAAAGCACCCTGTAAATTATACGTTTTTGAGGAAAATAATTATTTCTTGTTAAAAAAAATTTTTGGGACTAAATTAAAGGTTAAAGTAATCTAAAATTTTTAGTTTAAGATCAAGCTGATAAAGAGCAATAACATTTTTTGTTCCTATTTACGAAGAGTGCCATTAATTTTTCTTTTAGCAAGCTCAATTCTTTCATATTAACCCCTTAGTCTAACCAATAAAACACAAAAAAATTTAAAATGAGGTTATATATCCACCGCGATTTCTAACCGTTCAGACACGACCCATAAGTGGAGGTTTCCTTTCTGTAATACTGCCAAAACAGGCACTTGCGGTATTTAAGTAGGCTATAAATTTGGTTTATTTATTACACATTGAACAGTGTTATTCTTGTGTAGAGAGACTTTAGATCGTTTACATAACTCATTTTATGGGTCGCTCTGACTGCTGTCCAAGTGCAACACCAGTTACACTAACTGTTAACGTTAATCCGTTTAAAATCGACTTTATACTTTGGAGCACTCATAATCGGTTTACAAAGTGTATTTACTGGGTGTTTGTTTATATTGTGATATCAAATGCATTTTAATGTAAGCTATCAATCCTTTTCTGTGTACTTATAATCTAAGACCTATTTATATTTACATTTAAATACTATGTATTAATAAACTGAACGTATTGCTTTACACAATTTGTATTTAAATACTGAAATAACTACCCAGTAGTGTTCAATTAAATTAGAGTGAATGTTTTTAAAGTATTGTTTACATATGTAATCTTATATAAAATCTATAGAAAGATTTACTGAAATGATAACATAATTGCCTGAAACATGTTTTAATACAGAATCAGTTGCGGGAGCGGATACAAGCATGCATTGTATGATGTCGTGTTAGGAACCGTTCCGTTTTTTTTTTGAGATCCCGAGGCGCAACCCTTCGACAAGTGTGAGTGATCGGAATGTAGGCGACAAAGCCAACTTTGCATTCACCTTGAGTTTCCACCTTTAGCCGACCTTCCTGGTGTGAATTTACCAGCAACAAGCTAACCCCTTTGATTAATCATGTGTCGGACACAGGTTTGACAGTGTTGATTAGAAAACCGTCCGTCATGGTTTAGGTAAAGGAGAGGTCTCATTTTCTCTAGAAATAGCTGTTCGTTGGATGTTTCAAAACCCATTGTGTTTCTTGCATTCTGTGTGTGTATGTATGTGTGTGTGCGTGTGTGTGAGCAAAAGTCTTAGGCACCCTAGCTTTTTAATACAAATGTAGTCCATCAAGTTAATTTTTTGTCTTCTGCATTAGTGTGTCAGTAGAACATTTTTCTTTTAGATGTCCAAACACTCATTTTCTGAAAGAAGAACAAGGAATTCTGCCACAGATGGTATGGTCTCCACAGAGCC
>JAOVYW010003032.1:0-14461 GCA_025775045.1 Hiodon tergisus | reverse complement strand
CAGATTTAACACACAGCAGGTATGAATCTCTGGCCAGATTTAATACACAGCAGGTATGAATCTCTGGCCAGATTTAATACGCAGCAGGTATGAATCTCTGGCCAGATTTAACACGCAGCAGGTATGAATCTCTGGCCAGATTTAATACACAGCAGGTATGAATCTCTGGCCAGATTTAATACACAGCAGGTATGAATCTCTGGTCTTCCTTAACAAACAGCAGACCTGACTCTCTGGTCTTCCTTAACATACAGCAGGTGTGACTCTCTGAAACTGACGACAACCTTTACTTTCAAACTGGTGGCAAGGAAATCAATTGTCCACCTGAATGATCAGTAAAAACCAGGGGCGCTTGGTTAACATGAGAAAACACATCGCCATTGATGAGGAGAATGCAATCAGGAGACCTGACCCAGCTGACCCAATTTGGCAACGTGACAACTTGGCCGGTCCTCACCAAACCCGCAACGTCTGTGGCCGTTCTTAGGGGTGTGCCACATATAGGTATTCATCCACTAAAAATTAACCATTATATGAATTTCCCACCAACAAGTACTTCCCCTCCATGCGCAGCAAAGTGTGCGAGAGAACTGGAATCCCAAACTCACCTCCTTCAACCACAGTAGCTTAGGGGGTTGCATTTCTGGGGACATCACCCCACCCACGCTCCTTAGCACCCTGTGGCCGGTGCTGGTAATGCGGGCCGCCTGCTCCGAGGCACGGTGGTCCATCCACATCACCACGTTCCTGTCCCGCACACCTGCAGCAGTGCAAACAGAAGAGGTGGGCCTGAGGACACACAGGCTGAAGGATAACTACAGCAGTTTATTCATTGTTTCTTTTTACATTTTCTATTCAACCATCACATTTTTCCATTTACAGCTATTTGTGTATATTCCACAAGAGAGAATTCTGACAGAATGTAACCAATGGTTGAGGAACGGTCTGATATGTGTAGACCATCAATGCAGGGCAGGTAACAGGAATCAAGTTCCGCTGCTGACTCAAGGTTCTGTCAGGCCCCCTTTCCCCTGGAAAAACCTCTCCTTCAGGGCGTGACTCTGTCAGGGCGTGACTCTGTCTGGGCGTGACTCTGTCAGGGCGTGACTCTGTCAGGGCGTGACTCTGTCTGGGCGTGACTCTGTCTGGGCGTGGGACCCGTGGTGAGCGGTTCCCCTCGCAGCCCCTGGCCACATCCCCATGGAGAGAAAACTCCTTGGCTTGGCTACCGCACCAAAACCTTATAAAAAGATTTGTGCTGCTGAACTCCAGTGGGACGGCACATGATGCCTTGCCATTTCTCCAGGATCACAGAGATCTCAGCCACCATCTGGGGATTGACCACTTTTAGCAGTGACTGGCTAGATCAGCACAAGGTCATAAAAAGATAATTTATTTTGAGGCCAAAGGAACAGTGCCTCACCAGTACCTGGGACCAGTGCCAAAAGAAGAGATGTTTTGTGGTCGCATTGTTTGGCATAGGCCAAAAGCTTAAAATGGAAGATAAAATAAAATAAGCTTCAGTAAGGACATACCACTCGCGTTTCAAAGCCTGTTTGCGTTCTGTGATCAAGAAACCCGTCACTTCTGCGACTCTGCTTGCTAGCGAAACAGGATAAGTCCCCCGAGTGAGTGTGGATTATTTCACACATACTTCATATCTGATCCTCACGGTTCTAAACCTCTAAACTGTTCAATTTGTGTGACATTTCTCCAACTAGAGCTTCCATGTGAAGAGTCTAAACCCTTCCTTCGTATTTAAAAGTGGACATTAGGGAAGAGGGTGCTTTTTGAACTCTCTGTTCTGGCAGCGCTTGCGCTTCGTGTCGTGTTCTCTGCGCTCGCCATATGACACGTTATTTTAGCAGACAGCAAGCTCAGACGCTCCTGTTGTCCTCTCTCTGAAAACTTCTGCACCGCCAGGAAAGTCGGAATGACCTCAAAGTCCAGACCTTAGCATTCAGAAAGCAGAGCAACATCATATTCTGACTCTGTCTGTAGATGTTTTCCTATTTTATCAAACTTGCTAACCTTTTTCCAAAACATCCCCCAATATTTGTGGTGGTGTATGTTTAGTTCAATGACACATTTCTGCTTCATCTAAAATCTGGCATGGATTTATCCTAGTGGAGTTGCAAAAATCTGCATCTGAGAGAGAGGACTGAGCCCGAATACTTTTCCAGATGTTCCAGCAGTCACACGCCCAGCAGATGCCCGTTTCCGTTCCTAAGCCCGTTCTCCTGGCATCTCTCCTCACCAAGTCATTCACTGAAGGGTGCCAGCTTTCAAAGCTAATTTTGGAAGGGACTCCAAAATGAATACTGAAGCCACATATGTAAGGTTGATAAAGGTAAAAGGGTACAAACTTAAACTCCTGGTTTTCCAGTTAAATAAATCTATCACTAGTCACACAGTAATCATCAAGCAGGGATCACATTTCCGAATGAGTTCTGTCAGCCCAAGAAATTATTTCTGTTCTCCCAGGTTTCCTACATGCTGACACTACCATGCCTCACCACCCACAGAATACCAGGTGACCCCAGGGTAACCCCAGGGCACAGGCCATGAGTCAGAGCACAGGCCATGAGTCAGCGCACAGGTCTGTATCCTGCAGAATGAGCAATAACAACTTTTCTCTTTTCATCAAGATATTACAATCCTCAGAACCGGCAGCTCTTAAGTGTCGCACTAGAGCCGTTTAATTTGAATGTCAACAAAGGGATGCAAATTTTCAGGAATTAGATTAGTGGGGAAAATTCCTCAAGAATTAAAGGGAATTTATGGGAATTAATATGAAATTTGGGTTTTATTTGCACATGATTGTATATTCCTTGTCTTAAACTTCCAATGCAAATAAAAACACTTTATGACATAATTAAGTTACGACTTTGAACTTTAATAAACATTCATCGGTAAACAAAATTAATTTAGAATAAAACTTATTTCCCTATATTCACCCCCCCAAAAAGGACCCATCAATATTTAAAGAAAGAAAATATTTAGTTCTAATTGACACGTGGATGCTTGCTGCTGCTAGCTTTATAACATACAGAATGCTGGTATAGAGGAATGATTTTAGCCGTTTACTTCATTATCTTTTTTCCATCAAGTACTAAAACCTAAAATAAATAACCTTAACTAATTTTGTTTATATAAACATATATTAATATTATTTCGGTATTGTAGAACAAATATAATCCCCCCAGTAATATCATCAAACTGTACCTTGTTTATGTGGTCTTTTGTATTACTGTTGCCCTGCAGGAGTGGGCTGAGTACTGACGCTATTCCCAGCACACGTGAGGGGGGGAATATGTAGCATGCTTGCAATACAACCTCAACTAATGACACCAAAACATTGTGCCAAAATTGGCCAAAACATATTTTTTCATATTATAAGAAATAAAGTTTTGTAATATTACAAACAAAATGTCACTCTACATAGACACGTTGGACATAAACTACTGCTACGACACAAGGAAAAAAAAACATAATAAAAAATAAAATAAAAACTGGCCAAAATTCAGAAAATTCCCAAACAAAAGTTTCCAAAAAAATTCCACGCTTATGCAACCATTACCTACCGTCTACGGTTCTCCGAACTAATGCCTGAGCCGGGGTATCTAAGCCGGGGAGCCGGGGTATCTAAGCCGGGGAGCCGGGGTATCTAAGCCGGGGAGCCGGGGTCTGAGCATCTTGCTTCAGGCCTTATTGAGGCTGTGAGGAGTAGCAATATCACCCTAGCAACCAATTACTTACCATCTTGATTGACAGCCACTGGCTGGAAGCGCTTGTCTAGGACTACCAAGGAGCAAGTGGCATCAAAACCAATCCCTCGAACCTGGTTCTTCTCAATTCCTTGAGTCACCTTCTGCAATATGAGAGCCCCACAGCATATCTCAACAGTGTCCTCTTGGTGTACTAAAGCAAATCTTCAAGAGGCTGGAACCGTGTGATGAACCACAAAGCAAAGAGAGGAAAATTCAGAGACGTGAGAAGGAAGGAAAAGTTAACATATCTGAAGCCTTGAATTTATTCAGTTTCAGTGTCTGACAATACTTAAATACAAACACTCTGGTCTTGCCAATATGTCCGTACTAGAAGAGTTACAACTGCTTTGTAAATCCATAATTTGTTCACACAACCATGACTTATCGACATGATAGTACTGCTTGTAAGTGTAACATCTGTAGCTATATAAATTCTGCCCATCCATCCATTCAGGGGTTTTATATCATTCGTAATGCAGACGGCGTGGACTCCAAGTTCCATATATCGACCGCTGAAATACACCATTAAAAACCCAAAAGCCACCATACGTACTCTGATGGTGCTACAGCACTTGACCCAGATGTCGGCGGAGGACTGAACGTAGTGTTCAGGGTGAGGCTCCCATATGTGGATAGGCTCCTCAGCTGTGGTCTTCACCTCCCCCCCCTGTGCCACGAGAGCCGCTCGCACGCTCGCCGTACCCACGTCCACCCCCACGTAGTAGCGCTCCGCGAGTAGCTGAGACCCGGCCATTAGGACTGAACTGCGGGTGATATAAATTTTCACACTTAGTTTAAACAGTTTCAAAACCTCCTCTCAATCGGTCATGTTCAGGAGTACAAAGGGGATTACATTTTTATTAAAAATGGTTTATTCTGCTACACCTAAGGACACTTTTGGCAGCAGTAGACACTAAGCAGAAACATCTCTCTGCCTCATGGAGAGCGAACCTCTCTAAGCGCATGTCTACACCTGAACAACGGGGATGTAGAATAGTGTAATGTTTTTGAAGCTGGATTTGTGAGGAAAAGCCTGAATTTCTTGAGTAAACATCCAGCTGTGTAAACAGAAAATGGTGAAATAGTAACCTATCTAAACGGTCCCAGAGCAACAGTAATTGACTATGCACAGTAACAAAATGTTGATGTCCCTGGATAATGACATATAGGAAATAAGTCAGACCAGCACGTCGTTATCTGTTCACATCTATTTAAACTTATCGCCTTGCCCAAATAAGCACCACAACTATAACTGTCCCGTCAAAGCGCATTTTGAACAGTCGTCACGTGCATTTAATAAAATAAACTTTAGTTAGACGTGTTGTTGCTTTTCTTCGTGCCAAGTAGAGATTTACATAAACCGACAAAGTGGGATGTTGGTGACGAGCGGTAGATTTATACAAACATATGCTAAATGGAATAATATTTCCGTGAACGTGGAAATTCGCTTGGTTTAAAAACTAAAAGCAAAAGCTTCATAATAATAACGGTTTGGAAACTTTTGGCATCACCAATTAGTTCCTTACCATAAGACGTAGGGAGAGGGGGAAACATTTGTTTCTTAATATTCGAAAACAGGTCCGATGTACTTTGCTTTACGGATGCCACTACTGGACAAAAGTAATTATGACCATAATGCGTTCTCAAAAACGAAGGGCAACCTGTATTGGGATTTGTTGCATCGTGTCGTCATAACTACCGGCTGGATTAAAGGCTTTTAAACTTTCTACCTTAACTTAAAATCCGTTACGCGGTCTCAGCCTTTAATTCCATTACCGTGGAATGTTAACCAATTATCTATGGATAATGGTAATATTTCATCATCATTCTTTATCAGACGCTGTGACTATGGTCCCATGTACCACTTTTCCAGACCATGTTTTCAGATATTACTATTTTTTATTATTGTACGTATGCAGGCCCTTGTAATTGATTCCCAAACACTGCCAGCTCGTTACAGATGATTGATTTCACATTGTGGTACGAGTGTATAGTGAAGTGGTGTGAGCGGTATCCACCTTCAACAACTTAATGATAACATGGAGCCAGCAGGTGATCCAGGTCACAATAGAGGTCAAGCAGTGGCAGGAGGAAGCTGTGGTGGTCAAAGAAATGAGGTGGTGGTTGTGGGCTTAGGCCTCGCCTGAGAGGCGGTCGTGGGCCTCGCCTGAGAGGTGTGGGGGAATGTGGTAGAGGACAAGGCCTTGGACCAAGACAGCAACACCAGAGTGTCCAATGAAATCTAAGCGATGGTTGTTGACCATGTCGTGAATCGTGACATGACCATGACTGAGGCAGCTAAACTGATTCAACCGTGGCCTCAATCATCAGAACTTTCCGTGATGAGAACCAGTAAGTCTTCAGCATACCCTAAACATTAGGCTACTCTCAAATGTCAAACGACTATCATGCTTGCCAACGTGTACCACAGAGTAGGTGATGTGACATAATGTGTTCTAACTGTGGTATTGTTTTTCTCTCCCTGCAGAATAGAGACTAGGCCAAATAGGGGTGGCATAGGAAAAATTCGGACTGACCAACAAGAGCGGGCTGTGGTCAGTTTGGTTCTGGCCAGAAATTATATTCGGCAGCACATCTTGGACGATGTCCACATGTTCAACAATGTGGAAGCCGTAAGTTTGCCGACTATTGCGCGCATACTGAAAAGGCACCAAGTGTCTCTAAAAGGGCTGTACCGTGTGCCTTTTGAAAGTAATGCAGACGGAGTGAAGCAACTGCGGACTAGGTGTTCAGTTTCAAAACGCCTGTTGTGAAAAACTCCCCCAAAATTCGACATCATTGTAATCAGTAATTTTCTTTCCAAAATGTAGTTTTAGAGGGTGATGGATGTGGATGCTGATATCGTCACAAATTCATCTTTTTGGATGAGGCAGGTTTCAACCTGGCCACGACAAGGAGAGGTCGGGATTTCATTGGAGAGCGGGCAACTATCCAAGTACCTGGACAACATGGGGCCAACATCACCGTGTGTGGATATATCGGAAGACGGTGTGGTGGGACGCAGACCTCGTATTGGATCATCTAATGCAGCTCTCCTTGTAACTTTCCTTTGTGAGCTAAATCAGGTCTGTAGAGCTGAAGGCGTGACTTATGTCATTGTGTGGGATAATGTCAGGTTCCTCCATGCTCAAATGGTGCAAGCATGTGGTTTCAGGCCCATCCACAATTTACCACCCTGTACCTACCCCCATACACTCCTTTCCATAACCCAATTGAGGAACTTTTCTCAGCCTGTGCTACAAGTGATGACTGAGTTTTGTGGCTTGAGTTTTGAAAAATGACATCAAGGTTCTGAAATTGATGCCAAAGTGATTGTAAAAAAACTCTCACAGTTTAGCTCACACATACCTCAAACTTCCATATTATAAACACACGTCCAATGACACATGTGTTCCGGTTTTTCAGTTTAAACCCGAAATGCTTCCCGTTGTGTAATATGTTTTGTTTAATAAAGCTCGTTCTTCATGGTTTAAATTAGTTGGGCAAATTGCTTTATAATCACATCACGGTAGGGCTACCCTAGGGCAGGCTACGCCAACACCGCAATGCTCAGGATGGGGTAAAAGCTGGAACGCTACTTTCATGAATTCAATTGCTCTGAAAAACAGCATAGAAAGTTGCACACAAGCGAAGAGAATATTTTACCAATCAGAACTGATTAAAGCATCTGAATTCAATAAAGTGCTGGTCCCATCCAGCAAGGTTCTGCTGACGTGACTGTATTGTTGCTTTGCCAAAGTCCAAATTTAAATTTCTAGAAAAGCTTTTCATAACAAAATGAAACATTACATTTTATTTCTCATTGTAATAAAATCAAATATTTTATCCCACAGTTTTACCTGTTAAACTACACTACAGATTTACAATGTGTTTGCTTATCCAAAGTGATTTACAGCTTGTTTTTTTTTACTGATGCGATTCAGGTTAAGTTTGCTCAGCTGAAGCAGGACTTAAACCAGCAGCCTCTAAGTTGCCGGCCTGTCACTTTAACCACTACAATTACAACTGCAAATAATGTTTCTTAACATACGTGTAGTGTGTAGCTAAACATAGCTTCTCAACAGTGTCATATACTAAGTATATACATACATGTAGATCATAATTTAAGTCTGTTAACATAGAGAGCACACAACTACAAAATTATAAAATTGGTATGTGTTGCTTTAACACCTTTTTGTACTGAAAGAGCAAAATATTGTACAATAGATTAAAGACTAAAGCAGTTTAAAATAGATCTAATTAAAATTACATCTGATTCTGTACATGTACATGAATCATACTGACCAAGGTAAAGGGGGAAAAAGTTTACATATGTTGTATGTGTGTGTTGTGTGCGTGTGTTGTGTGTGTGTGTGTGTGTGTGTTGTGTGTGTGTGTTGTGTGTGTGTGTGTGTGTTGTGTGTGTGTTGTGTGTGTTGTGTGTGTGTGTGTGTTGTGTGTGTGTTGTGTGTGTGTGTGTGTTGTGTGTGTGTGTGTGTGTTGTGTGTGTTTTGTGTGTGTGTGTGTTTTGTGTGTGTGTGTGTGTGTGTTGTGTGTGTGTGTGTTTTGTGTGTGTGTGTGTGTGTGTGTGTGTGTTTTGTGTGTGTGTGTGTGTGTGTGTGTGTTTGTTGTGTGTGTTTTGTGTGTGTGTGTGTTGTGTGTGTTTTGTGTGTGTGTGTGTTGTGTGTGTTTTGTGTGCATAAGCATAGAAACCATTCCATGTTTTTGGTTGTCTAGTTCATTATTGTAATTGGGAGATTAACCCTAACCCTTCCTTATCCATTCCTCAGTCCATCCTAAAAAAACTGCATCTGAAGACATTTTAAATGCCTGTTTCTTTTACTTTGAGAGCATAATTTATGATTTGATTCACTGCATGGTAAAACCCCAACAGCAAAATAAAATAAAAACAGTGAGCACGTTGTGTTCCATCGTGACCTAAGAGAGGATATCCCAAGAGCCCGCTCAATGCCAACGCCCCACTCTCAGATGCCAGCCCTCACCAGACAGACTCCAGGGGCAGGCAGGCAGGTGGATGAAAAGGTGGAGCAGACGGAGGGGGTATGACAAAGCTGCTTGTCTAGCTGGAGCTTTGAACCCGGGCAGCTTCTGACATGCCTCTCTTGTCATATCAACACATGTGTCTCATTCAAAATACAACAGATATTTGTCATGGTACTTCATGGAAAAACACAGATAATCTGTTTGTGTATGCGTTTTGCCATTTCTCCACCCAGTACTCATGTTTTCACTAATATAAAAAATATTATATATAATGGACTTCCTTTCAATAACCAGTAATCAATAACTAGTAATACTTTGTTTGTGTTGGACCCCCATAACGCTAAAATAACCCTAACCCAAACCCTTACCCTAACCCTAACCCTAACCCAAACCCTTACCCTAACCCTAACCCAAACCCTTACCCTAGATGTGAATGAATCTTTTAACAACAAGCTATTTCTTGTTCTGATATTGTCCATTTTATTAGAAGAAAATTTCCTGAAAATGGAGGGATTATTCTGTTACATGTTTATCAAAAAGTACTGAGCGGTTCCATCATGTTTTAATTAAGTTAGAGTTGCTTTAAAGTCAGATAAAATAAAGGCAACTGTAGCATTTGAATATGTAGATCTATTGTCTGCCAACTTAGATGATTTAGCTAGCAGCACTTCCAGCATCTGCTGTTGCTCACATGCTTGGTTCTGCAATCCTAAAATGGGCTGACTGGCCCTCCCATTGACTTCATTAGGTTAATGCTTTGTGCTAGAAGCCGTCCAGGCAGTAAAATTATTGAGGAGATCCATTTGACCCTTTGACAGCTCAGATGAACGTGTCCTTAATTGATCCGCTTGGCCGGCAGACCCTTTTTGTGTTCAACCGCAGACATGAACCCAGTCTTTAATTCTCTCACTCACACACACACACAAGCACCTTACTACACGCACTGCACTCATACACAGACACACTCACACACACAATCACTGTACTACACGCACTGCACACACGCATGCGCACACACACACACAAGCACCGCACTACACACACTACCCCTACGCACCTTACTACACACATACGCACACACACACACACACACAGACATGCACCTTACTACACGCACTGCACTCACACACACACACACACACACACACACAGACATGCACCTTACTACACGCACTGCACTCACACACACACACAACACACACACACACAGACATGCACCTTACTACACGCACTGCACTCACACACACACACACAACACACACACAAGCACCTTACTACACACACTGCACACAAGCATGCACACACACGCACATACACCACGCTTCACCTATCAAAAGAGCAGACAATGCCAAAGTTTGAGTCTGATACTGTTCAGCTGGCCTTTGAAGGCACGCTGCAGTCAGTGTTTTTACCTTTACATTTTTATGCAGACTGCATGATTGGTCAAGGATGATGGCAATGCAGCAGGTCCGTATTCCCAAGCAGACTGACAGCATCTTCTGACGAGTCAGCTCTGAATTAAAAGTCATCACTGACTGAGGTAACCACAAAGCCACAGGCAAATGCTCCACCATTAAAAATGTCTTACTGTTTCTTATTCATATGGCTGTTAAGGATGGTGCTAAAACATAAGCTTCATGCAATTCATAAATAAGCTTCATGCAATTTTGTTTTTCTGAACATTTTTCACCTTCATTCAGAAGAGACTCATTTTTCCAAAGTCAACAAATAAAATAAATTTTTCTGCATTTCGAAGCAATCTAAGAAAAACATTTCTTTAACCCTAAGTTTAAGATTCAAAACACTGAAGCATCCTAACAACTATCTTTGCATCCCCTCGCCTCCACCCTTTCGGAGTAATTACCCTTTGTGGCTTTAATCCTCCCCTCCACCCTTGTGTTTACATTTTTATTGTGTGTTCAGGGTCCTCCCAATCCTCGGCACTTGTGATGAAATCTGGCATTCAACTTAAGTAATTAAAAATCAAAACAGCAAATTGTGTTGAGTCAGCCAAAACAATTTGTAATAACCTTCCAGAAGTGTTACAGGAGAACTTTACCTTTTATTCGTTGATTCACCTCTTCAGAAGAGGAGTTAAAGAGCGTGGCTCTGAAATTCTGAGAGCAAATAACCAGTGAAACAAAACATCAGCAACTTGAAGCTTGCTTAATTACTCCTGTTTGGAGTATTGTTGAGTATTGTATACGTGTTGAGTATAAACTCCTCTGGGATCCCATAAACTCAAGCCATTAATGTTGACAGTGGGAAAAGAAACATATGGTGCAGGTATGGAGGACATGGGCTGACACGTTACTATCTGGAAAGACACTATCTGTTCATAAAGTAATATCTGATCTAAGAGGGATGCCAAAGATACTTTTCTACGCAGAAAGACTTGTATCTTGAATCTAAAGCAATTCGTGAACGTAAATATTTTTCCATTTCACCCATTTATACAACTGGATTCAGCCTTACTGGAAAAGCCAACAGTCCAGTAACTGGGGAGACAACTTCATCACTGTACCCTAATTAATACAAGTTTAACAGCCATCATCATCCTCCTTAGCCACGACTCTGCTCCGTTACACAGCTGCAGGTCTAGAAGGGTACCTTGAGGGGGTGGTGTTGAGCACCAGTACTTTCCTCCTCATAACAGCCAACTCAAACGGAGAGGCGCCTTTGGGCTGGCAGCCAGCGCAGTGACGGTACATTTTGAACGGGCAACGCCCATCGAAACAGAATGGACTACAGCAGATTAATGTGAGGCAGTAATGTACATTCACATTCACATGTAATTCACTACAGTTTTGCATGTAACAGTAGGTTTTTACGGTTATATACATGTGAATGTTCATAATTTACTCAAATTGTTTTTGACATAGCAACTTTTTGGAACAGTTATCCACTTTGTCAGTCAGAGATTAGAAAACATGGTCAAGAGGCACTGCTATTAAGCAGGAGTTATTGGTAAAGACGTTCCTTTTTATCTTGACTGTCATAAAGGAAACTTTATCCGCTGCGGACCGTTTCTAAGACCCTTTAAACACCTGCTTATGAATAATTAAATCTGTACTGGGACAGTCTGTCTAGGGGCCAGCACAGCGGTCTTTTCTCTCCGAGGTAAAGGGTCACAAACGGGAACAGCTGTGGTAGGACTTCCCATCACTCATGTGACTCAAGAGCTTTGTGGAGGGATCTCCTCCACAGGTCGAATAGCGTCACACCGATTCATGACCCCTGGGGGAATGTGTGTGAGTGCCTGGGCGTGTGTGAATATGTGCCTGCATGCGTGTGTGTGTGTGTATATGTGCGTGTATATGTGTGTATATTTGTGTGTGTGTGTATGTATGTGCGTGTATACGTGTGTATATTTGTGTGTGTGTGTGTGTGTGTGTGTGTGTGTGTTATTTTTCATCAGTGGTTCATTTGTAAAATCCTCTCAGAGCTCCACCCCAAATGATCTGCAGGGTATCCCCATGTTCCTCCAAAGGGCTCTAAAGATAGCCTCTCTAACCCTAACCCTAAAGATAGCCTCTCTAACCCTAACCCTAAAGATAGCCCTTTGAAAAGAAACCCCTTTCTCCCGCAATCTACAAATGTGAAAGTGTAAGACAGATAGCCAGTACTTGTCCAAGCCCATTTCTCAGAAATGTTTATCTTCGCGCATCGCGACAACGTTACTGGCAGGCCATGGTGAGACATTGTGCTCTGATAGACAGTAAAGTGAATTACAGAATCACCACATTTCTGAGGGAGCAGAAGCCCAGGCCACTACTTCAGTATAGAAATGTACAACACACTATCTGCTGCGCATATGCTGAGACAATTCTGAGTCATCAGCAGCATCAGTTTGGCTTCATTACTGTGATGGTATCACTTCATGGAGATCGTCTGCCTAAACTTCCTTCTCAGCCATACTTCCATCTTCTGAGTATTACAGGACCAGTGATGAAGCAAAAGTGTTAAAACTAGCTAAGTGTACTAACACAAACATGATCGGTCTCCCTCAAAGCTGACATGCAAAGACACTGGTCAAAGACAACCCAATCCACGTGTAATCCTCGACAACTCCAGGGGTCCGTTTTATTACCTTTCTTCACACACAAAAAGGGTGCCCGTGAGCAGAGTGCCCGTGAGTTTCTGGAGAGGATATTCTCATAATGTCTGGAACATATTGTATTTCTCTGTATGTAAAGCGTCTTTGTGACTTGGAAACGTGAAAAGCGCTTTATAAAAATAAATTGATTGATTGATTGATTGATTGATTGTGTCAGGCAGAGCTATGCTAGCAGATTGCATCCAGTGAAATGCCGTGTTCCCTCTCAGGCACACTGCTGAGTCAAGCTGTCTGCCGTGGAGCTGGAGAAAACCATTCTGGACTTGGCATGAGAGAAATTCTTCTGGTATCCGGATGAGCTGCTTCTCTCCTCGGCTTGGCTTGGGCACTAAGACAACTCCGCACATTGGTCTTACGCCACCGAAGTCACTCAAGCAGTAAAAGCTCAAACTTGCCTCCACTGACATACCATAACCCCACACACTTTAAATCTTTATACGTTCAACACTTATGCATACTGTACGTGTAATGGAAGCAGTAAAAGTGTATATTCAGATTTAAGTCCTTCATGCCCCTTTGACACCAAATGTTGTATTATTCAATATGGTATAACTGTGCATGCTTTAGGGCTGTTGATTTTGCTCATGGTCCATGGAATTTAAGTCCACAATTTCAGAGCTCTAATAAAGACCAGTAAGCCATGTTACAATCGCACCCTTCTCCCGTCTGCCAAAAGAAAACAGTCCCACTGAGAATCAGGGGCACTATGGACAGACAGAAACTTCTGCCCTCCCTCTGCAGCTATTCTGCCCTAGAATGATCATGAAAACTAAAGTATAGGGGTCTAGGGTTAGGGTTAGGGTTAGGTTTGGTAAAGATTACAATAGTCCACCCCATCGCAGTGTAATTGCGTGGTTAGATAGGGAACCAAGGAAAGTGCACGGGCCGGCGTTTGTTAAGCACAGCTAGTTTTCCTGTAACAGACCCCGGCTTGGGGTCTGCCGATTTAACAAATCTTAACGAGTCTGACTCGATAAGGCTTTTCAGTTGGTGGGTCAGGAGCTGATTTTTTTACCAGCTGGTATTTAGTCGTGAGTATTCATCCTGAGTTGGGTATATTTGGCTGTTTCTCCCTTCCATTGTGGTAAGGGTTAGGGTTAGGGTTAGGGTCTAGTTGGACTGGAAAAGTGGTGCAGGTCAGATGGTCACCCCTTCAGACAGAGAGGGTTCTGGGCTCTGTCATGTGAGTGCCTCCATACTGCCTCCTCAACTCCCCCTTTTTTTGCTCACCCTAACCCTAACCCTAACCCTAATCCAAACCCCAAACCCTAATCCAAACCCTAAACCCTAATCCAAACCCTAAACCCTAATCCAAACCCTAAACCCTAACCCTAATCCTAACCCCAAACCCTAAACCCTAATCCAAACCCCAAACCCTAATCCAAACCCTAAACCCTAATCCAAACCCCAAACCCTAATCCAAACCCTAAACCCTAAACCCTAATCCAAACCCCAAACCCTAAACCCTAATCCAAACCCTAACCCCTAACCCTAACCCTAAACCCTAACCCTAAACCCTAACCCTAACCCTAACCCTAACCCTAAACCCTAACCCTAACCCTAACCCTAA
>JAOVYW010003028.1:0-12639 GCA_025775045.1 Hiodon tergisus | reverse complement strand
CCACTGGCAGACCCACAGCTGTTCCCACCGAGGCTCTCCTGACCCTCAAGCCCGGGAGAGATTCTCTCAGAGCTGCTGTGTAAACAAGGGCACAGCAGCAGGCAAACAGGCACCCAACAGGTGATTCATGTGGAACTGGGTCCTGTGCGCTTAGTGCAGCCTGCTCAAATCCCAAACGGGAAAGAAATGTAGAGTTCTCATAAGGAATGTTTAAAACAAAGAATATCCCGGGGAGAGAAAAAGCCCAGACCTGACAATCCTCGCTACTTTCAGAAAACGGGGAGTTACAGGATGACGTCACTGGTGAGAATGAATGAACCTCACTCTGGATCTCCAACTTCCCTCAACTGAATGGATTTTGTAACCGAACAATACAAGAAGTGTACAAGGGAGCCAAGGGTGGGGTCCTTCCCAAGAACATTATCTTCAACAATTAACTTCAACATTATCTTGGAATGGCATTTTGATTCTTGCAATGCACTTAACCCTACAAAAATATTTTATTACTTCATGAGAGAAAAAAATATATTTTTATCCTTCATTTATAAAATGAGATAGTAAAACTGGAAAAGCAGATGTTATAATTAGAACTGTAAATTACTTTTCATTTCTAATTCTCTGTCTCTTAAAAAAATGATTGTTTACATTTTCTTTTACATTTTCTAGGACCCATATTGCTTGAGGAGCCCATAGTGAAACATGTTACTTTAAAGAACTAATACCTTTAACCCTTTGGTGCTCATATCAAATAATGTATCTGACTTCATTGTCATCCAGTATCTTTCAATTTTTTTACCTGTTTGTACAAGTACATACAAATATTTTAACACAATTAATCAAAAGCCACTTACGGGAGGCATAGGTAAATGTGTCTACACTAGATGTGTTCCTACTCGGTGCACTTTTAAATACTGTCTTTGAACTCTAACCCTAAAATGCAAAAGAGCCCAAGTACTGATGCAATTTACATTGATACCTGAATTTTGTAAAAAGCAATTATAAGACCACCTTACAAACCAAACTTAGCACTGCGTTTTTACACAAGGACAGCTTTAGGGGCAGTTGCTTTATGAGTAGTGGATATCTAATATGTAGCTTTAGTCAAAGGAAAGAATGGGGAAACTATTGCATGACATTTGGAGAGTGACTTTTTTTTTTCTGTGGATTGTTATGAAGTGTACCAGCCTCATGGTGTCGCTATAGAGACATACCTCCTTTTAAAATCAACGCTACGTTTCCCCGAATTACTTCCCCACTACACATTCCAATATATTTTATTACCGTGTATTGTTGATATAATCAGTGCCGATTGGACGCAGTTACTACATCCACTTGAAAAGAACATTTCAAACCGTTTTTGAAAAACCATGGAATACACGTTATATCGTTCTTCATTAATTTCTATCTCCCCTCTCTATTCTCTTACATAGACAGACACATCTACACAAATTGTACGAGTGCATCTGACCCAAATTTTATTCAATTCCTTGACCCATTTAAATTGCCGTTAAATATTATTAAGTACTTCCACAAATAACTACAGTGTAAAATGGTTAAGACATACATTTAAAGACGCTGCGATTTCCTGCTTTTTTAATTTGGCAAATATTAAAATTAAAGTAAATAAACGAAACCATCTGCCAGACAGAAGTAGCAGGCGCTATGTCAGCTGCATTCATGTTGTGCGCATTAAGTTTCCATGATGCTAGATTTCCTATACTTTTACAGTTATGTCCCAATTAAAACATTTCTGCACGTCTGGATAGCATGCACAGCGCCTGTACATTGGTAGGCTCTGCGTAGACACTGTGTTGATGTAAGTTCCCACGAAATGACCTCATGCTGCTCGTTTGGTGAGGGAGGAGTTCAGCCTTCCCGGTCTATTTGGCAATTCATGAGGAGATAAACCTAAGGAAAAGTTTTCCGCTGGGCGATTCATGACCTGAAACAGGTAATTTGTTTATTTTTTTATTATTACCAAGAACTTTAAATTATTATATATTACGATTCACTTATTAAATTCACTTGTAAATATATGTAGCCACAATGCTTCTCCTGTAGCTATAGACCGGGTGGAATGAAAAGCAAGGAGAACAAATTAGCCAGTTAACTCGGTAACTAAATGGGAAGTCGCGGAAGGTGCGGGCTGGAATATGTTGCTACATGCCTTTGAAAAGAAACGGATTGTGTATGTGCCTTGTGCGGGGAAAGGGCGCAGATTTGTGACAGATTAATTGATCTGATTTTAACATCAGATCTTCAAAGGTAAAATGCATTAGCACTGGGTACTTTGTGTCCAAATACGCTAAATTTACATGGTATGTCGGCTACTGCCATCGGTAAGTCGGTGTCTGGCCGTTGCCGTTGTGGGACAACGATAAAAGGTTTGGTCAACATGTAAATATGATAACAAGGCAACAAGTTGATGCATTAAAATAACTTTTGTATTGTATTATTGTAATATTCCAACGTTGCGTTGCAAGTGATAAAAGTATTTATTCCCGCACTAAAATACATTTGCCAGTTTGACAGTCGTTGACAGTACAGTATGAGCTACTTGAGTGATTTACTTAAGTCAGTTAAATGATAGTATTTACCCCATAAAACAAGTCTTTTCACAAGTCTTTTTTACACGAGCTGTAACCACTAGACTACTAGGAAATTAAACGTAATGTGTACCGTAGCACATGACACCGATTGGGCTGGTAATTTAGCGCTGGCACTGAGCGCGCGAAAGTTCTTCATTAAGAGTTGCTCATCGCTGACACTTCTACCCAACGCCCAACACAGGTCAGCTAGAGTGATGTTTTGTTTAAGCAGTTTGGTGGTACGCATTCTGTGTTTTAAATGTATCTTAAAGCCAAAGTAGTCATATGGACATCGAAACGCAACTTTTGTCTTTGTAGTTCCCTCATGCTGAGATGATTTAAAACGAAATTAAGTATATAACGTACAGTCAGGAGCAGTTTGTAAGTACCCCTCATTTCGGCTTTAGAACTAGTGGCAATAAACATTACAGTATTCACCAGCGTTGAACAAAATTTCGTAGATTTGACCCACATACTGAATACATTTAATATGTGTTTAGTAAAACAAATGTTTAGGACGCAGCCATGTTGTGAATAGATACGTGACAGACTCAAACTTCTCCAAACGAATTTTTCTCGATTCGCAAACTTTTCGAATTTCAGTTTAGCACGATGTGAGATATATTATTAATTATAAGTTGTCATTGTGACCCCCAACGTCCATTTTTGTATGTAGTCACAAAGGGGGTTCTGGTTCTCATGGTGCTCAACCAGTTGGCAAGTAAACAGGTGCTGGCATTGACAACAAGGTCAGCCTGGCCTAAAAGAACCATGGAGTGGTCTGAAACATTCCCATTTGTACCTTCGTTATGTAGCAATTAGTGCAACTTATTAGGGCAAAAATGATATATGTAGAAATTGAATCGGTCTAAACCTTATTGGATTGTTAGGCTGTGTTTTTTGTTTGTGCCATTGGTTACTTGTTGTACACTGAGTGTGAATTCTGCATACTTTGTTTGAAACTGGACTGGTGTACATGGCAAAATCGACCACCATGCGCTATGCTTGTGTGTGCACGGCATGGTTGTAGTTTGTTAAGTTTTAAGTTGGTTTTACCGTATTATGGTGGTCAATGGTTGGAGAGATAATGGCTTTGAAATGGACTTGGGGAAAAAGAAGGTTCTGCTTAACTGGACGAATGCCTTGCCAATCGCAATTTGACTCTCAAATGTCAGTATTGCAGACTGAGGCAGGGTCGAGGGCCGACTTTTCTCAACCTGGAACTGCGAGGCAGTGGTCTGCAGTGTTACGGCACTACGATGCTTGGTGTCACCGAGTGAATTAATGTTCTTATACATGCCTTACATACTGGTAGCCAAAGTAAATAACAGGCTAGAAATTCTGTTCTTGATGAACTCGCAAGGGACCTGTGATAGTTTGCTGAACACAGTCTTTCCCTCTGTTTGATGTTATGCCATTCAGGGTGCTCCACTTCACGATGTTCATTCATTTTGTTACCTCCAGATAAAACACGATACTATCAGCTGCTGGTGTCCACATCACACGCAACTAATCATGACTACAACACGATCATTTCTATCAGGGTTCTGGGGAGAGGCTGATACTGAACCCCCCCCACATTTGTTACATCACTCCTTCCCTATTCATGTGTGGCTGCTGTCAACCGCAGGTCATTGGTTAAAACTCTGGATTTTGACTGAAATGAATATTCATATACCAATTTTTTACATTTTTTTAATTTAGCCTCTGAGACACTTGGTAAACATGGGTTTAAGATTTAGTTTCTGGGCACGAGAGCAACTAGAACAGAATATTTGAACAGCTCAGCTACTGTACCGCTCCAGCCAAAAACTATTTTGAGTGACCCAATTAGTTTCCGGAGAAAATGCAGTTTCAAACCACAGTGGTTTGTGTTGGTCAAATATGTGATGAAATTGTACATTTATGGCCATGTTCTATTTGCTGAAGTGTTTCCCAGAAGTCTTGGGCTAATTTTCTGGGCAAAAGTAAAATTGTTAAGGGTCTTGTGTCTTATGTTAAGGGTCTTGTGTCTTATGTTGTCTTATATCTCGATATATAACGGCTTTTATTTATTTACACCATGGCCACCATCTTTGCAAACTAATTCAAAAGGCCTCCCAAGGGTTACTCAGGGCCAGTTACACTGTGGAAGTATTTCTTAGGACGGGTGGTCCTGACGGGATTTGAGCCCTGACCGGAACTGACTGGGGTCTTATGGGCCTGCCGGGGTCTTCAGTGAGACCCCCCCCCCCCCCGATGCTCTATATTCAAAGTGAGCATCTATAAGGTGTAGAATTCCTATGTAGTCTGTTAGAACATCTGCATTCCACTCCTGCACTGTGTGACTGCAAGGATTTTTGGGTAATACATTTTATTGCTATTCATTCTCTCACGTCTGACAGTAAACCTCGCTGCTTCACTCGGAAGGTTGAGCTGTGTAATTAGGTATCCAGAAAGGCAATTCACGCTCTGTTAATACATGCTATTTGTTAAGGGAAAGCTCCCCGCTGACTTGTATCTGCTAGTTACTGTTTAACCTTAATTAAACAGCAGTATGGCTTGGCTGCCAAATGGCTTTCAGGTACGGCTGGCACAGTTTCCACAGAGCTCTGGCCTCTGGGGATTATTTTTCTCTCAAGGTCATGGCAGCCGTACAGCGGTGTGGCTTGCACACATGCACTTTGCTCTCCTCTCTCTGTTCCTCATCAGATGGAGTTGGTTTCCAAAGAGGAGACAGGGGAAGTGTGGCGTGTGATGGGGGCGATGCTAAGCGTATTGTGCCGGGAGTGCCACTGTGCTTGAGGCTATTCTCCTCTATGTGACGTCACCCTCTTTGTTCCCTTTGAAATTCATATTGTTATGGTCTGACATGATGGCCATAAGGTGGGTTGAGGAGTTGGACCTGTAATTGGTAGGCTGCAGGTCTAAATCTGAGCGAAGAATGGTTTCAGCAGATTCAGGGTTTTCAAGGTATTTTCAGTTTATCTAGGTGGAGCAGGATTCCTGAAAGAGGGTTGCTCTCCAAGACCAGAAATCATAGTCGTAGCCAAGCCTAGATATGTGTCAATTCGCATTACGATGTGCAGGAGAACTGTGTCCTGATTCTTCACCTGACTTTCTCCCAGGGTGAGATAATATCCCCTCACATTGAGTAGTGAGACAGTTTCACGCCCTCAGGTGTGACCGTAAACTCTGTCAGCGATAATGATCGACTTATAAAAACATGCCTCAACACTGGCCCGACCAGAACCGCTGAAGTAGCTTCCTCAGGTTCTCCAGACAAGGGCTTTGTATGTTTTTCCACACAGGGTGCCCAGGAAACAGTTGTTTCAGTGCCAGTTGTTTTTTGGTTTTCCCCCTAATTTGGAATCAGCAATTGTGCTAAAGCATCGCGTCTTGGTGCTACGAATCTTGCTACCACACATACGACTATTCTCCTCGTCCCTTTCGACGACACTGCCAGCCTGCAGGTGCCTGGGAAGCCCGCTAGAGAAGCCCTGCCAATTTAATCCACCCCAATCCTGGCAGCACTGTGCCAATTGTGTGCCACAGCCTGTGTTCTCACGGTCACAATCGGCGAATGACATGATCTGGGATCTCCAGCTCATTGGTCTGCAATATGACAAGCACCCCCGTGTTGTTTCTGGAGTTAGTGCCAGTGAGCCAAGAGTAAATGCACTAATCGCATTTCCAAACGGAGAGAAAAATCTGAAATTATTTTCAATTCCAAATTTTCCTAAAGTAGTCCACATTACAGTACTTGATGCTTAGCAGACGTTTTTTTCCAAAGCGACATACAAATATTAAAGTTTCTAAATTCATCGACTTGTACAGCTGGATATATATGAAGCAATTTAGGTAAAGCTTGCAGAGTAAAATGACAATCCTGACTCCGCTAAATTTTGTGCAAGGCATCTTAAAGCCATTAGAGTACAGAACTGAGGATATAAGTGTTGTGACCCACAAGGGCCTTGGGGACTCCTAGATAGGCTGATATGGGAAAATCCAATTCATAAAGGAATCTGTGCAGCCTCCCTAATTGGATAGGCACCTGCCTGATTGAGACAGAGCCCTATGAGCTGAAGTTTGCCTGTATCCAATTTGTGGCATTAGTTGATTGTGACCGGGAGATGCCCAGTGCGCAGTGTGTGAATCGGCTCGGTTTATCTCAGCTCGACGCTAACCAGCGTCTCCTACCGGCTGCAGCTCGAGAGTGACGCGCCTTTCAACCAATCGCCGCTGAACCTCTTGTGCGAGTTGTGCAGCGGAAAATAGAGAGGTGGCGTGAAGGCGAATGGAATTAGACTAGTCGCAGTTCCTCACCTTTACAACATGTGATAGAGTCTCAGCGAAGAGCCAAGATGCATTAGAACTATTGGCAATACTAATTTGGAGAGAGAATACACATAATAGTTGCTCATGCCAAATAAATATAATAAATAAAAATGGGTATGCACACATTTTTGGATAAATAGGAGGGGTTTCACGAAAAAAATTTTTCCGTACTGATAAGGAACGAAATAAGCCGTAATAATAATTTAGGACACATCTAAAAGGGGTTATTTTCCCTCTGGTTGCAGCTGTAATTTTTATTTAAATTTCCTTGTGACCTCATTTTTGGCTGAAAGGTGAATCATCATACCCTGGGAAGTGAATGTTGGTCTAACCTACTTCTCAGCAAGTTCCCAAGCACATGGCTTTCATTCGTTGCATAGTTTTGCTGCCTGGCAGTCTTGTATCCTGTTTTGGACAACCAATGTCCTCCGAGGGCAACCAACGCTGTTCTCTGAGTACGACCAATGTTCTTTTCCGATGGCATCCGATGCTCTTCAACGAGGGCAACCGATGCTGTTCTCCCTGGTATCCGAGGCTCTTCAACGAGGGCAACCGATGCTGTTCTCCCTGGCATCCGATGCTCTTCAACGAGGGCAACCGATGCTGTTCTCCCTGGCAGCTGACGCTCTTCAATAAGGCAAAGCCACATATTAAAATACATTGTACATTTGTGTACAACCTCACAGAGAAGGCAAAACCGACATGATCGCCAGATATCAAACCTCAGAACTTTCTGTGTGGTTTTGTCTGAATGCTACATTATTAAGTTATTTTGCTGACATCCTCTTCCAGAATGACTTGCAGAACCTACAGTTGTATATTTCACCCATTTGCTCAGCTGGATTTTTGTGAAGAAATACCAGCTGGCAATGCCCCTAAACCTTAAAGACTGAACCACACTGCTGCCCTGCTCTATGACGGACACACGGCCATTTCACATGTGGACTGGTTACATCGAGAAGACTGACCGCTGTCTCCCTCTCCCTCCGTATCGATGGGACCCACAGCATGTTTCCTGTCTGGGAGACAGTCCTATTGATTCACTCCGGTCTGGTTGTTCTCTTTTTCAAGGCGTGAGATTCAGTCTCCCATAACCGATCTTTTTATAGTCACAATGAACTTTCTCTGACCAGCTTTTCCCCCCCGGTAGTTTGTTAACTGAAGTTTAAGCAGTAAATGCAGTTAACCTTGTGGTGATCAGTGCTAGGCCTTTTTGTTCAACGCTTTTTCCTGGCTTCTAAAGAACATGGTCCCTTACCTTCTCTAAACGTCTTTCATACTCGGAGGTCAGAGCACGGTGCCGATTTGTGTCGTTGCCATGACAGCGGTGCGAAGGCGAATACCAGCCCGCCGGATGCAGGCAGGAGTGGAGTAAGGCTCCTGCTCTCTGACACCCCCACCATGTTCAGCACAGGTACACGCTCCAGCCAGCCCCCACTGTTAGCCCCTGCTGTGACCCCGCAGGTCAGATCGGCCGTCAGAGAGGATTGATCTTTAGCAACCAGTCTGGAACAAGGACTGCTGATAAGACCACAAACAACAAGTCAGTCACTTCTCACTCAAAGAAAGAACCATTTTGTTTCACAGCTTATTTCAGAGGCTATAAAAAAGATGTTTACTTGTTTGAATTTATCACATAATCCTCCTTGAAAATGGGCCATGAGTGTCTTTCATCCATTCTCTAGGCTTTTGTGTATGTTTTTATTCAATTATAATTAAGAAAGTTTGAATCATTCTAGCCAGTGTAATTAATTAGAATAATCATTGTGATTGTCAGTAGAAATTTTTTCCTGCATATTTTCCTGCTTGTTTGTTGACAGTACCTGAATGCAATGAAAAGAAGGGTACAAAAATACCTACCTGAAAATCCACTTGGAGAAAAACAATGAACCGATTTAAGCAGTTTACCTCCAGTGATATGGAAATGAAGATTAGGACCTTTTGGGTTCGCCCTTGTGAATCAGCGCATTTGATATGTTTGAAAGTCTGTCGACTACCAACTGCGCACGTGTTATGTGTGGTGACAGACAGTTAATCGGCAGTGTGTCTGTTCCTGCCTATTCTGCGACTCCCTCCCTTTGGCTGTTTTGGTGCCCCATAGAGTTTACTCTTTTAGTTCCCGTGAATGGGGATTGTCCTAGGGAGGCAGTTTTGCCTCCCATTGCCTGAGAACTAACTCATTCCTCTCCACGCTGCTGCTGGTTAACTGACCCATAGTACCACAGGGCCGATGCAGAAGGTCTGGTGAGTGATAATAAATTGTGCGAAGGTGGAGTTTGTGTTGTTTGTGTCAAAATATTTGCGAGAGAGCGCTGGCTATCCAGACTCCAACACAACGTGACAAACTGAGACGTCTTCGTAGAAGAAAGGTTCCTGGCCGTTTTGGCAAGTCGTTTCAAGAGGTTATTTTCTGGTTCCTTTGTTCCTTTAAGAGCCACATGATGCTTTAATTAGTTTTCTGGGATCACATTTCAAAGGGACTTCTGAAGACGGAATGTTTCTCTTACTCCTTGTTCAGGCTGTCTGTACTTCATTAAAACCCTTACATGCCTTAGCCTCATTTCTCCAAATTAAAATGCAATTTACAGTCATCCATAAATGACCAAATAGTTGTGCGATTAGAGCGGTTTACTCTCCTATAATCCCACGATTGTGCCATTAACTCATAAGAAAACAGGAAAGTCGACTGATGGAGACAAATTTGCAGATCTGAAGCTTTTTGCAGCAGTAGAGTTTAATGCTTTTCAACCACAGAAGTCAAAGGCTTTGAACCCCCCCACCCCTCCCCCTGAATGGAGGTATGTTATCAGTTCCAGGCTTTGCTTCAATGTCTTCCCCGCCTTCCCTTTGCCTCTGCACAATGTCCACCAATATCAGCTCTAGTGCCTGTCACACTGCCCATGGTCCAGGTCATGGGTCTGAGCGTCAACACCAGATAACATTTCTCCAGGCACGATCCGCACTGCCTTGGACCAGAATCAGAACACATCCTGAGTTTCAATGAAATAGATATCAAAGAGATCTCAATATTAAAGCTGAGAGAGTAGCAGCATGGGTAGCATGTGCTAACTTTGGCAGAGTTTCTTTGTTTGGGGGGGGGGGGCGTGCTTACATCAGGCACATTTCCTTATGCTTGCCGTTTAGAAACACATTAAAGCATGAACAAATCAGTGTCTCCTCCACTTTTGATTAATCCGATTAAAAAAAGAAATCTTCTGGCAAGGCGGTTGTGATTTCAGGCATGGCAGCTGCCCAAGTCCATGTACTGGGGCAAACACTGGGTATAGTATCTGGCTAGAGAGAATTCTAGCAGTATTGTGTGGAAAATGACATGTACGATATGCTCTAGTCACTTTGTCTGGCATTCACCCCTTAGCACCTCAGAGTCTTCTCATCAAGACATGGCTGTGGATGACGGGCTGCTCCCCGCATTTATCAGTGAGGTTCTCTACATCCACAAAAAAAAGTGACAGTTTTGATGTTTCCCTGACGACTGCCTCACCCCTCCACCAGAGCGTCTCCAGCGGTGCACAGCATCTGGCGATGGGATGGGGGCAAGCCCATCTCTCCCGACTGCACCGTTGCGGAGATTAGGAATGTGTGCAAGGGACTAATAGCTTGCACATGCATCTTTTTCTCCCATCAGAGTGGTGGTTCATCAAAAACACCACAAGTTGGAGGGGTTGAGGTGAACATAGACAAGGTCATCATATTTCATACAGACAGTGGAATATATATATTTTTTACCTTAATTGTGTTAGATTCTGACAATTTTGTTAGCTATTTAATATTTCAAGAGGCAAAGTTGTAATATTTTTGTTTTGTTTTACAATGTCCATTAGCGTTGGTGAGTTGTTAATAACATTGAGAAATCAACTTGAGCCCTCGCTCTGTGGCCTTCTCAATTTGTTCTACACTTTCTGTTAGCAGTACGCCGGCTCAGGGACGGCTTCTGAATGGAATGAATGAATGAATGAATGAAAGAGGGCTTGAGTGAATGGCCGAGCGGAGGAACGTTTCACTTCCAGGTTTGGGGCTCCTGGTCCCTTCTGCCTCTGTTACGCAGAAGAGTTTCCTCTGGAGCATCTGTGTGCCCCGAGTTGTGTGTGACATCTGGCTCCTTTGTACCACACGTCCAGGAAATGGCGACTGATGAAAAAATTAAAAGAAGCTGTATGTTTTCTTTAGTTTGCGGAGTACAGAACTTTTTTTTTTTTTTTGTAAGCGGAAGGATGTGGTCTATTTAAAGCAGAGTGGTTAGTGTCAGAGGCCACCTGGAACAAAAAGCTTTGATTATTTACGCTGACAGACCCAGGGGAGGCTAATCGATGCCAGAGATCGGGCTCTGTCAGCAATGTGAACTAATGGAGCAGGGTTTTTGTACCAGAGCAAGACACACAAGAGAAGAGCACTTTGAGTGGGCCGTACTTTCCCAAATGGCTCGGTTTGGCATCTGATTCTTTCCAGCAGTATCCCAGAGAGGGGAAAAAGTTTTCCCTTCACAGTGGCGTGTTTTTAATCCCCTTTCGCCAGGCTCTTGAAGTCCTTCACTCCAATAGCTTTTCACGAAACAATGCAGAGATTCTGACCACCAGAAACAACGCTGGGAGAGGGGGGGCTGAACTCTGCAGCGCTCACAAGTGTTGGCAAGAGCACAGCTCGGTCTCCATTCTCCCAGTTTCCCAGCGAAGACAATCCAACAGTGCTGCTCTATGTGCCATTACAGACCGCCTCTGTCTCAAGCCTAAATCAGTCCGTACTGCCTCGGCCTCTCCCCACTGCGGCGCTCAGCCAGTGTGTCCGAAATCCGGGATTTATACTGGGGAAGCTCATGACCCGTATCTATAGAAACGGGGGCCGTGCTGCCAATCGGAGAGAACGGGATGCCCCTTTGTCCGTCCTGGAGTGAGAGTTGAATGGCGGTGGTGTACACCACACTCGCTGCGCATGAAGGGAAGCTGTTCAGGGGTAAAGGGCCTTTCAGAAAACTTCTGAGTCTCAGCCCCTGCTTTATAACCCGGCTCGGTTAACCGGTATTTTCAACAGTGTGTTTTATCTGCGTCTCCGTCGTCTTTGGCTTATTGTGTTTCATCCCGCTTTCATACTTTGTACCCCTGTGAGGAAGCTGTACCGCGACGGAAGTGCTCCAAGTGCGGCGCTGCACTGTTTAAGTGTTAACATTTTAGCCTGCACGCGAAGGAGCAGGAAATGCTATGACTTTTTGGTGTGGTGTTGCTTGAGAAAGGAATGCCTAGTCATTAGAACCATAGATCAGTACCATAAAGCCACAGATACAGGACAAACAGGATTATTGTCCTGAGAATTTTTTTATTTTTGTTTTCTGCATTTTTTCCTCCAGCCCATGGAGCTTTACCAGACAAAACTGATGACTTTTAGTGTTAAGCTTTCCTTATTTAGGCAGGAAATAACATTGTTTGTTCGCAACGGCGAGCCATGGATATGTGGGAAATAAGTGTTGGCTCAGAGCCAAAGAAGTCTGAGGGGAATCCTCAGACTCCCAGTCACTGCTTAAACCTACCAGAGACCTCTGCATAAACATGGAGATGAGCAAACGTTTTTTTTAAAGCCTGCTAGGTCCTGCTTTTGTTCGTGTGGCTGACCATTCCCCTCTCTGCTCGTCTGTGCAGTGTTGGGATGAAGAAAGGCCTACCATGTAAAGTGCCTGTGTGTTGCGCCTGTGTGTTGTGTGTTGCGCCTGTGTGTTGTGTGTTGC
>JAOVYW010003027.1:0-14466 GCA_025775045.1 Hiodon tergisus | reverse complement strand
GCTGCGCCGCCCCCCCCCCCCCAACACACACACACACACACACCTTAAAAAACAACAGTGATCACAGTTGCTTTTTTATTATCTGATTTAGGAATGTAAATTTAACAATGACTCTCTAGTCTAAGTGAATACATCTTTATCATAATCCCAAACTCAGCTGCATGTGTCCCAGTTGGTCCAAGGGGAGAGATGCCCAATGAGGTTAAAGGAGAGTTCTCAGAGGACAAACGCAAACAGAAACCGAGAGAAAGCTGGAGCGAGGGAGGAAATTCAGTGTTTCACAACAGCAGTAAGTGGAGAAAAAAACCCAAGACCAACAGCTATTTTCTGAATTATTTCAGTGTTTAATAATGTTATTAATTAATTATAATTATAATAGTGTTATAATTTATAGTTTGAGAGGCCCACACCCTGAGTCAAGTTGAAAAGATATGTACTACTCTTGCTTTGACGTGCTTTTTCTGCAGTCTGAACAGGCAAAAAACCAGTGAATGTAAAACAAAACTGCACCTGGTTAAAATAGGTACACTGTTTGTATCTAATCTATAAAAATTTTATTCCTGGCCATGCGACTTGTGCCTGATTGGTTAAATCTACTATATTTACCCTACAGTCCTTTTTTCCTCAGTCCCTATGCAACACTTCATGACACCTGCTCGTTATTATGACAACTAGAATAACAATGTCAGCTAGCGCCTAAATTAATGGCTGTAAACTGTGAAATAATCTGCCCCTACACAGTTAGATTTGCTAGGTTTTTACTGATTAAATTTTTATGCATCCTTCTGCAAGCACTGAAGCAGGACCAGATGAAATATGCTAGTGGTACAGGCATGGGTCTGCCTCCACACATGGACGTTGTTGGGGAGAACAACGGTATTAGCCTGGCCCAACAGGGTGCTTCATCAGCTCCCCTGCCGTATGCCTGTGCAGAGTGTGGCAAATCTTTCAGCCGCAAATCCTACCTACGCCGGCATCAACGCCTGCACTCGGGCCTGACGGCCTACCGCTGTCGACAGTGTGACAAGAGCTTCAAAGACACAGCGGCGCTCCGTATCCACTGGCGCACGCACACCAAGGAGACACCCTACAAGTGCGTGCAGTGTGGCAAGGGCTTCACCCAGCTGGGCACACTGAAGGCCCACCACCGCGTTCACACCGGCGAAAGCCCCTTCACCTGCCCCACCTGCGGGCGCCGCTTCAACCAGCTGGGAAACCTGCGGCGACACCGCCACATCCACTCCGGGGAGCGGCCCTTCGTCTGCGAGGAATGTGGGAAGGGCTTCCTGTGCCGACAGCAGCTGGAGACGCACCGCCGTATCCACTCTGGGGAGACACCCTACACCTGCCCTGCCTGCGGCCGGGGCTTCCGGCAGGCCAGCTGCTTGACGCGGCACCAGCGGTGCCACTCCCAGGAAGCCCCCTACAGCTGCGTGGATTGCGGCCGTGGATTCCGGAGCTCAGGGGGCCTGCGCAAGCACCAGCGCGTGCACTCGGGCGAGACGCCGTACCACTGCGTCCAGTGCGGCAAGCGCTTCAAGCGGCTGCGCTCCCTCACCCTGCATGGACGCGTGCACAGCGGCGAGCGGCCCTACGCCTGCACGCAGCCCCAGTGCGGCAAGGGCTTCAAGCAGCTGGAGCAGCTGAAGGTGCACCTCCGCACCCACACCAAGGAGACGCCCTACCACTGTGGGGAGTGTGGCCGCAGCTTCAGCCAGCGCGGGAGCCTGCGCACACATCAGCGCGCCCACAGCGGGGAGCGTCCGCACCGCTGCGCCCAGCCCCACTGCAACCGCGGCTTCCGCTTGCCGGAGCAGCTTTCTGCACACCTGCACAAGCACCAGAGGGAGGCCCTTGGCCAGGCCACGCATGGTGAACCTCCCCGGGGGCAGAATCAATGCTAACTACCACACCCACCATCATGGAAGTCTCATGGCTGGAAAAAACACATTGAATGTTTCACTGATTCAAAATATAAAACTTAATCTAAAGTCTTTGGAGGTTTAAATGAAGCCATTAATGTTGCCAGGTTCCTCCATTGATGTGTGGAGAAAAGTACTGTATTTCCCTAACAGCCTTACTTTGTTTGGGGCATGAAAGCTTTACTTGATTCATTTGGCGGCACTTGGCAAAATTGTGGGTTGTATAAGTTGTGATTTCCAGTTCCGGAATAAAAGAAATGAAGAATGGAAAAAAAAATTTTTTTTTTATAGATGTCATATTTCTGTGGTTGCAGGATGATATATTCAACCAACTGTTGACTGGCACAAAATCAAGTACAAAACCAAGATGGTATCATCTGATTGTGCAGAATGATAAACTGTATGCTTGTGCAGAAGTGGAGGAGACCATTGTCGCAGTATTGCACTGAAAATTGAACCAGTGATCAACTATGCAATTGTGTAAACCAGACTTTTAAAAAACACCTGCACACTTGCATCATAGCAAGACCTACCGAGAAGTCCGCCGCCAATCAACTATACTTCAAATATTGTTGATGTAGTTAGCTAACCATAAGATTTCAATAGAGAACAACAAAAAATTTTCCTTTTTCATGCTGAAACAAGGCTACATTTTGCACTTTAAAAAACTGCTGTGTGTACTTCTTGGAACATAAAGAAATATGTTTACGTAGTATATAAAAAAATAAAAATAAAAACGTTGTCCGATGGAAATTATGAAAGGCTTGCCGTTTCAGTCTCAGCGTTAAGTTTCAATCATTCCTCCATATCTGATTGACCTCTGGTTCGACATGCAAGGGACCACCACTGTACAGTGATAGATGGTTCGTATCGCTTCCTAGCAAATGGTTTTATTGGTTGGAACGATTATTGGCTATGAATAAACCTACCATTTGGTTTATTGACATGGGACATCGTGAATAGCTATTTTAAAAACAATTTTCCTTCCATTGGGCTTTTGTTTCACTGTTGTCTTTTAATTATTCGATTGAACCATTTAGTTGGATTTGCATATGACCTTCCCTGGTGTTCAGCTGTGCAAATCAGATCCTAATGAGAGGCAACTAAAAAACCTGCAGACGCAATGCTTCTCGGGACCAGGATTTCCGACCGAAGTGTAACGGGCTATCCAATCTCTGTATCTTGCAAGACTAGGTGGGGGGTTTTTTTGTACAATTGAATGTACATTAATTGGTTATCCTAGCTTGCATGCCCACTAAAAACCCAGTTTATTATTTACATTTGCAGTGTAATATCAAATTCATGCAGCGTATTTACTTGTTACGTGTCTGTACTTGTCTGTTCAGTTGAGGTGCCTTTCAAAGCCTGAAGGTACATTCCAGACACAGAATACCAGGTGTAAAGGCAGGAAACTACTAAACTAAGCTTTTTATATGTTATTTTGGAAAAGAATAAAAAAGAACTATAAATCTGATCCACTCCAGAGTAATATTGTGACAGTTACCAATTTCTTCTGCTCACTATAAACTGTTGGATTTCATTAGAAGGATATGTGAAGGGCTGCTCACTATAAACTGTTGGATTTCATTGGAAGAGGTTATTCATTAGGTAGTACATGAACTGCTCATGAATTGCTTGAGTTGCATTGCATGAGTTGTTGTGATAATAAGTTAACCCTGGTTTATTCTCAAAATGCATTAAATAATTAAAATGCATTAAAAGTTTTTTGTAGAAGCAGTAGACATTACGTACAGTGGTGATTCACATGAGACACACGTCTAAGACATTTGCACAGTAAGAGATTCAATTATAAATAAATAACTAAATAAATAATACTTTTTTGGTATAATCGGTATAGCTAGGGCAGCATAAAAAGGCAGGACTATAACCAGGACAGGGAGGTGTAAGGGACTGTCTGTGTAATTGGCTATTGTTCTTTTATTAGTATTATTTAGAATTTATAGTATTTATTAGTTGTTGTTTTGTATTTCAGCAGTAAATTAATAAATCAGTGGATTTTTTGTGGTGCAGGTGGTGTTGAAAGTGAGACAAGCATGCAAGGGAACACAGGTGGATACTGGACTGTCACTTCCACCAAGGAATGTTTTCTGTATCGCTGGACAGGAGGAGGAATTCAATTTTCCATTTAAAAAACCATTCTGTTTATACAAGAGCTCCCTTGTGATTGTAACTTCTAACCATTTTTATGATGTAGATCTTTGTATATATAAAACCTATATACACAGTGAATATGCTCAAAACCAGTTCAACCACGTAATTATTATATGGCTTCACTTAAAGGTTTAAGCAGAACTAAGAGGCTTTAGCAAATAAAAGTTACCGTTGGCAAACACTCGATTAGAAAGGTCTCCCCCCCCAAACAGAGACTTCCTTGGCAGACGCATCAGTTCTCTGTTTAAATCTGGGATTAAGGTCATTACCCCCATCCATCACAGACATTTCTCCGCAGTGAAAATGGCGTAGATCAAGTATGATGCTCTTAGGAAGGATAATGTGTGTGTATGATGCATAAGCTTTTTTTGTGCAGACATACTTTCTAATAGTAATAATAAATAATCATAATTCAAATTAGAATTGCCATATAAACACTGGGAATAAAGGCTAGACATTAAGGGACAAAAACAAAAAAACATTTGAAAATCAAACCACTTTTATCATTTTTCCAGTATGGGCTAGATTTTATCAGGTATTCTTTGACATGGCTGTCACACAGGATAAAATAAGCCGGTTACACAAGAGTTTGTTAGCAAGCAAAGTGCTTCTACAAATCACTGACTGAAATTCTGAAACATTTCATACTGCCATCCAACCAATGAATTTCACCAACAATAAACACTTCACTAATAGCAGGTACTGTTGATGTGAGGATGTAGAACCGACTAAGATACACTAATGGCAAGTCAATTTTATGCCAAGTCATACTGACCTGACTGATTGTAACCGTTGTTAGTCACAAACACATTTTATTGAAATTTAAATTGACAGCAACTAGATTAAATCAATCCATCGCAAAGGAAGCTGTTGTCATGTTTTGTCATTGGTCCGTTTAGGGAACAACTGTGTGTGGCAGATGAGCAGAAATTTGTTTCAGCCTTCCAGATTTTCAGTATACGCTCTCTCTCGACACGTCAAGCGTGTGCACGCACATGTGTGCAATTTGCCCTCAAGACCAGAAGGAGGCGTCCCGCTCGTTCAGCTTCAGCAGCTGAGCTTCCAATTCCTCTGCGTCCTCCGCAAACCTTTCGGTGAAGGATTGGACCAGGCCGGCAGCACTGCCTTCATACTCGATCAACTCAACAGACTCCCCTGAAGAAACACACAGCACAGCCGTTTAGAATTCTGTCACACACACACACTTTTAATTATTCTGTATGTAACTTTATTATTAACTTTGCCGTCTATCCGAGTCCTGTTGAGTGTAATTATAGTCCTTGACGTCATTTTGATTTGGTTGAGTAGAGGTTACCCAAAAAACCGAAGAATGACAAATTTGTAAAGTGACTAGCATTCTTGACCTAGGATAATACACTCACAATGGCAGAAAAGGTAGTGATTTTCAGTTTTGAGAGAAGTGTTTACATCAAGGAGTTTACATGTTATTTATTAGCCAAGTTTACACATTACTTATTTAGCTATTGTAAAAACAGAGTTAATAGAATTAAATTATTTTTGTTAATGCCTTTCCTTATTGGAAGCCCAAATGTTGTGGCTGATATTACTGTGCATGGCAAGTTAGCACGGGATACACCAGAGGCTGCTTTGTCTTCTTTCTGATTATAGCACAGTCATTGGCGTTTTAGTTTCTTCTTTTACATGCTATGTGGTTGACAAATCTAAAACTGTTAATCTAACATACCCTTTTTCCACTACTGACTCTGAACACTGCACGCCACCCCTCTCCCCTCCCACAACATCAGCGGTTACGCATCACCACTGATGACAACGGCAGTAGTTCAGAGAAAATCTTACCTTTGACCCGAGTGTTGGCTTGGACGAACATTTTGCGTGCCTCCTTACGCAGAAGGACGGTCTCACGTAGTTGTAGGAAGTCGTGTGACCCTGTGGTTGCCACGGTGGAGTAGCGCTCGTACAAAGCTCTGCCCCTCTCCACATCCGCAGTTGATTTGTGGACCTGAGGGTTTTTTTTTGCATAACCTGTTATTATAAGGAGCTACATACAGTCACAGTCAGATATTTTTTTAGCTGCCAGACAATTTTTTTGCATTTCCCTCCCAGCACGGCTTCACCTGCAGTTTGCAGAGGAAGCTCTGGATGGCACTCTTGCCCACGGTGTGAATTTTCCCTCGGTCCAGAGTGATGAGGGCGTCGGGCCGTCCGTCGGCCCCGGTGGTCTCCTGCAGCGTGACTAGCCCCTCACCTGCCTCCAGCAGTACGCGCAGGATCACGAAACGCGCCTGCATGTGGGCCTGAAAGGAACCAGAACACAGACAGAAGGGGGGGAAGGAAGAGAGGGGGGGAACAAACGCTGTCACACACGAAAACGTGTTCACACAGGGAACACTGAAATCTAAACTTAAGGGTTGTCTGTCGCCTAACCTGTCTCCAGCTCCCACTCTCCTGTGTATAGAACTCCAGCCCCAGCAGGCCGGCTCGCACCATGTTCAGCCAGTTGACATAGATCACCTCCTCTGCATCTTCACCCTCGTGACTGAAGATCCTAAAGGCATGGAAAGGATATGGTTAACATCTGTAGCTGAACTAACTCACTACAGATCCTTTAAATGTCACAACAAACATCAATGTCAGTGTGTTGGTGACTGACCTGAGGACGTCCTTGTTGAGGCATAGATACAGGCCTACACACTCAGCCCTGCACTCCTCATAGGAAGATGCTATGGTGGAGAACTTGCTGTCCCATGTCTCACTTCCTTTGTACCAGCTGGAGATCTGAGGGAAGACACCTGTTTCACCAACACAACCCACTAAACACTCAATCATACACATTCATAATTGGAAGTGTTGCCCAACAGGCTCAATAAGTCCTTTATAATTAAACCTGTAAGGATTTCCCTCCCAACACATCAAAGCATCACTGTTACATCCCTGACTCGGTTACAACTTCAGATCGAAGTTTGTTAATTACTACTGCAACACTGTCAAATGATTGCCAGGAACAGATCAGACACCTTCTAAGATTGGGGGAGCCCTCCACTTCCAGACTTAATTGCAAGCGGGAAACGCAGGGATGCGTTGTAGATAAACTGTGACTAGAATAAGAACGTACATAAGAAGTCAGGTAAAGGAAAAAAGAGCTTACACACTCACCAGCTCTCCAGTCTCTGGATTCCGAACATTCTTCTGATCAAAGTTGAAATCGCCCTTCTCGTCCTGTAATGCAGAAAAATTTTATGATACGTTTAGATCCATTTTTATTTCAAAAACAAAGATTGTTCTTGACATGGTTCCTACAACACTCAGCTGAGGAAATTCAGGACCAATTTTTTAGACCAGACCAATCTTTTAAGAACCATTTTCACAGCAAGGAGACCAATCGTAAATACTACAATTGCGGCTAGTTCAACCACCATCTAACAATGATTTATTCAAGCTGTACAATTTGATGCAGACACGGTGCCAATCCATTAATAATGCGGCTTGCATTAAAATTTGACTACACTAATTTAATAGCAGAATAATCTCATTTAAAAAAAACAATAAGACTTAAGGATTTGCTTTTACATTGAAGGGGTTTCCAATGCAAGCCGATTATAAGCATTAAAGCAAACATACTACACCACAACTGCAGCAGATTTAATTGTGTGTTTTCCCCACTCACCTGGACAAAAAGCTTACCGCTGCCGTGACCCAGCAGCTCGTGGATTCCCACCTGCACCTCAAAAGACGGTCCCTTCCACTTTATGTACAAATCCTGGGTGGGAGGAAAGAAACATCTCACTCCATCAGGAAAAGGGAGGAAACTGAATCTGAAAGCTGACCTTTGTTCAGTGAACTCAAGTTTTAATATATGTTCCTTAGACAGACAATTTCTTCCTGAAACCAATGTTACATCCTCCGTGACTGGCTTTTCATAAGATCTCCAAACATGAAAAAGAGGAAATACTGGAAACCCATACCTTGTCTTCTTCACTCAAGAAGGTGAGCTTATCTTTTTGTGTTGCGTAGGCGACTGCCAGCACATTTCCCAGGGACACGTTCTTGAAGCCCTCGGTCTGTCGGATATCGTCGTCTGAATGGGGAAACATGGGTTACCGTTTCTCGGAGCATGAGAAAAAGTGCTCACTTTGCTGCTACACAACGCATTCGGTATAGTGATAAAACACAAAGGCAGCTATAGAGTGTGCCTCGGTTTCCAGTACCAAATGCACGTTACTCAGTATTCTCCTCAATATTCAAACTAAACAGGTGCAGTGCGCACACATGCCTCCGCTCCAACCAGTCTTCAGTTCCTCCGGCAAACACCTCAGTGTCACGCCTCCCCAAGCGGAGAGCTGCGGGCCGTTGCCACGGAAACGCAGTACTCACAGTTGGGAATGCTGATGCCCGCAGGGATGCCGCTGCCCGCGAAGGTCAGCACATCCAGCGAGGTAAAGTCGGGCTTGAGGAAGCTGTCCTTCTCGAAGGTGGACGGCCAGGGCAACTGCGGCAGCAGCACCTCTGCTGAGCTTACCAGCTCGCCGAAGCGCGCGCTCATGGCCTTGTTCACTACCGCCACAAAGCCTGAGTGGAAGTGTGACAGGACAGTGCTGAACGGGACCAGGGTCAAGTATTTGCAATCAGGAAGAGAAATTTAACAGTCCAACTAGGATTAACCAGCTATTTTACCGCCATACCTTCAAACTCCCCCCTGGATCCAAACGGGTCCCTGTAGCTTTCAATGAACCCAATGTGGCTGGGAGAGGTAAAGACACAAGGCACACTGACTGAAACCACATGGCAGTAAGTAAACCAAACTAACCAATGAGAGAGAAAGGTTTCAATTTTTTTACTTTTACTTTCACATGCAAGTGAAAAAAAGCTACCATTACACGAACCGACACTGATTTGAAGTTGGTGGTCCGTTTACCTCTCAACAATGGGTCCTTTATCCTTGATCCAATAGCGGGAAGCCTCCTTATGAGCCTCCACTGAGCCGAAGTTGAAACTGCGGACCAATTCCTCCAACATCTGCTTCTGATTCTCATTAGCTGTATAAGCCTAAGGCGGACAGACATGCAGCGCCGATTGGCTAGAAGAGACAAGCTACTTCCATCAATAACCAATAGACAGACAGGCAGGACTGTCACTCACCTGGGCCTTCTCCAGGTTCTCGCTCACTTTCTTCATGAGGGGTGCATAGTCCCCCCTTTGCACCAGGAAAATCGCATCACCAAACTCATATCTGCCACAGCGAGTCTCTCCCTCTCCATCCACGGCACAGTCTAGAGTGATGACAACAAAGCGTTAGTCTCCACACAGAAATTTGAACGCTGGGTGAGACCCTTAAAATCTCATGGTTCCATTTATGCCGGTTTTTACTTGTTATATACAATTACGCTGAAGTACAAAAAAACGGACCAGGTAAAAACACGCTTAATTTGCAAGAAAGTAAACTGTTCGCTTACCCACTACCAGACAAACAACCACCAATATTAACAATGACAAAATACAATAAAATCAATTTTAAAAATACATTATTTACACACATGAACGAATGCATGCCAATGCTCGTTGAGTTATCCGAGCGGGCAAAGCAACCATACACAAATGCAGAGGTGCTGGAACAGACTGGCACAAATTCAAATGAGCTCCCATAGACAGCTGGTCGCACGGTGAGCAGACTGTCGGGTCCACACAACACACTCACCCTTCTGGACGGCAGAAGCCAAGCGCACTTCATAGCAGCTCTTCCCTTCGATGGGTTCCTTTTTGAACAGCCGGGTGTTGTAGGCACTCAGGTTCTACAGGGACAGCGCAAACTTTAGGCTCGGGCTGCGACAACCTCACACAAACATGGGAACAGATCGCTCCTCCTTTTACTCAAGGCGCAGTTCTACCTTGGAATCCAGAAATTTCTGAGCCAACTCAGCATCTTCGAAACAGCAGTTCCCTGAGAAGTATGTGGTGATTCCCTGGAGATATTAAATAGCATTCATTATTATTTATAAAGTGGCAGCCAGTTCATATTACACTGGGCCATTCAAAATACAATAAAAGGAATAATTTTGATTTATCTGAGAAACAGGAAAATGTCAATTAAAAAGTAAAAACTGTGTTAAATGTTTTAACAATTTAAACATGATTTTAAAAAGGTATAACTTAGAATGTAGAGCCAGTTGACAGACACAATGCCATGCCTCCTACCTTATCCCCCAGTCCCAGCTGTTTCTGCCTGTCCTCCAGAGAGTAGAGGAGGTGAGCACAGCTGTTCCACAGAGCTTCCATCTCGGTAGGGCTGTCCTGGAATGCCTGGCTGTGCCATACCAAGGCTTTCAGTTTCTCCTGCACAGCAGTAGACAGGGACAGTCAAACATAATATGCAGCAAAACACACACAAATACCAATGAGACAAAGCCAAAGGAGCAGTTTACCTTGGGGAGATTGGGAATGAACTTTGTGTCCCCAAACGACTTGTAGTTTCCCATGTTGGCGTACAGCCCAGCAGCATACACCAGGAAGGCCTGGACCATAAAAGCATAAATACCATTGGACAGTGATAACTAATTCTTCCTCCATCTTAGTTATCTACCAATTTACTTTTAGATTAATGGATAGTGGTACCAAAGTGTAACATTTTGACTTTTAATCAAATACTGTGCCATTCCTTAAGGCAACAAATTAGTAGCACAGGTGGTAAGTGGGTGAATGTTTATTTTTGAGTGAACATTTAAGTCTACATGAAGTGCGTTTCATTTGCAACCTGGTATCCAAAAATATGTTGATCAAGAAGTTTGCAAAGGGACCTGGTACTCCTCGGGGCTAAGCCCGGCAGTGGTGGCGACGCTCTCTAGCTGCGCAGGGGTCTGGTGCCGGAACACCTTCTGCAGGAGCACATAAATGGAGGTAGACTCTGGTGAGGTCTGCAGCAGGACAGCCAGGCCCCCATACCAGGCAGCACGTGAAAGGTAGTGGGAATACAGTTGCTCCTTGCATGACAGTAGCCGGAACGCCTCTGCACAGTCCAGGGCAGAGATCCCGATGTCATTAGGGAGGAAATACTGGGAGTCCACCATAGTTTACAAGATGCTTTCCTATCTGCATGAAAACAAAACAAGAAATATTGGAATATGCATTGTAATACAAAATCTTAATTAAAAATGTATAATAGGTCAATAGCTTAGATCTGATACAAACACAAAACATAAACTTACATTCTGTCTCTAAAGAATGGTATAAACATGCATAATCTAGCAAAATTACAAAAAAAATTGTTCTAATGCTTGATACAAAATAAATTAAGAATAAAACTGTTTTGAAACAGAAATAGAAACAACCCTATTAAAAACGGAAACAGGATTTGTAGATCAGAATCAGCAAAAACAAGGATTAGTTAAAAGTGAAACTAACTTTACAGATACCATATCAACATACAAAGCAAATGTTGTAATCCCTCCTTTAAGAAAATGAATTGCTGTTTACCAAGATGTTTGGTCAACCAAACTTTCAAATCCCAGACACAAATATTAGATCTGTATGAACGATTAACACACGTTATTTAGAACTCCCCGGGCTACAAATTACACAGAAAAATCACGTGTTGAAACGACATTGCAATACAAAAAAAACAAGCACGTTCATTAAATAAGTAGAACACCTTACAGCTAGTTTTCCTAACATAAAGTTAGTTAATACGTAGAAGAGTAAATAGACAGCACAGACTTTGAATTGTAAACCTTAGGAGGAAGTAGCTATCTAAAAGCTAATATTAGCGGACCAATGTAAAGCTAAACTATCCATTTGATGTATCATATTAACTAATGTGTTGCGATATATAGTTTTACCTTTGATTGTCGCCTAGTAATGCGTATAGTTATAATGGCTAAATCAAGCAACTACCCTTTACTGTTATAATTTGAGATCTCTGAGTCGCCTATATCTCTGAAACTGCACTCTCACCGCTCAATATCCACTTCCTTTCTTCATTCATTGCCAGCTCCACCTCTAAGCCAATCATGTAGCTGTTCTTCTTCTTCTTCGGTGTATTTTCAGACCACACTTATTAATGCATTACTGCCATCTGCTGACCGCTTGGATCAGAAACTCAAAACCACCATACTCTACTCCTCCTCCCTCCCTGACTACAGCAGAAACGAAGGCACAGCCAGCGCTGCGTGTTCAGCTCCCCTGGCCTTACTCCCAGCTCCGTACAGTTCAGAGAAGGAAGACTAAGCACATCAATAAATTATTAGTCATATGAAACACACCTACTGTCCACCCTACCTTTTCTATAAACCTATATATTTATACCCAGACAGCTCTTATATTCAGTTTACATCTTATATTCTACTTGTCAGACCCGTATTTTCCAGGAATAATAATATTGCAGCAATTGTATTCGTACCAAAGTCAGAATTCAATATAGTTTTCAGCATTAATACTTGTTCTCCAATCCTTCTCATTTCCTCCAATAACAGTAGTCTTTTGTCGTCATAATTCCTACAGTGAATAATCACATACACTGTTTCAATCTGTCCACACCATTCACACAGCCCTGTTGGATGTTTAGATATTAACTGCAATATTGTATTTAGACCTGTATGCCCCTGCCTTAGTCTTGATATTATATTCTCTTTCCTCCTATTCTTCCACTGTTTCTTCCACCCACATGAGCAGGTAACCACACGAACTGTAACTCTATTTCACACTGTTGTAGGATGTATAAGTTTTGCAGAATGTCCAATATTATGTCTTAACTTGTTTCTGAATGCTGTACGCCAAGACTTGCTAATGCCACTTGCCACTGAGCAGATAGTCACATGTTCTATATTAGAATCTTTCATCCATTGTATTGCTAACAGAATAGCCATCAATTCTCCTGTGTATACCGATACCTGGTCCGTTATTCTTTTCTGCTGTGAGATATTTAATTGAGGGATAGTAACTGCAAGCAACTCCTACTTATCCTCCATTCTGATTTTTTGAAGCATCTGTGAATATGCAAGTATTATTTCCGTATTTTAGCCAAATATACTCCATTACTCTTATTCCTTCCTGAAGATCTTCACCCTTGTTTTTCCTGGCCTACAATAATGTTAGATCCATTGCTGGTTGAGGAAGAAGCCACAAAGGAATTGGTGGCAATATTACTCTTGGTGCATGATTGTCTGGGATTTTTCCACAAAGAATTTAAATCCCCAATCGTCCAATACTCTTGTCTACTTTTCTTCATTAATCATTATTAGAAATATCACTGGACTTACTACACTTCGTTGAGGGGGGTACCATTTTCCACAACACCGCTAGATGATATGGAATCTCTGATATTGTTTATGCTTAAGAAAATTAGTAATCCAGGTAAACATCTTGTCACCTATCCTCAGTTGTTGAAGTTTCACCAACGGACCCTCCCTCCATACCATATCATACGCAATTTCTATGTCAAAGAATACAACTACTACTGACTCTTTATTTGTTAAGGCTTTCTTGATATCCGCCTCCAGACACATGACAGGATCCATTGTTTCTCTTCCAGTCCCAAACCCACTCTGGTCAGGTGAGAATGTCCCCTCTTTTTCTAGATGGCACATTAATCTATCCGTTATCATTCTCTCCATCAGTTAATCATTAGGTGAGAGCTCTTGGTTGATAGTTTAGTGGTATACCTGGGTCTTTCCCTGGCTTCCTTATTGGCAGCAGCACTGTTTTTTTTTCCAATTTTGGGGTAATGTTCCCATCCTCCACACTTTATTATAGAATGCTCAGTAGATTGCTAAGATCACCATCATTGCAGTATCACTTAAATGTTTGAACATATTGGAACTTATCTCATCCTGACCTGGGGTTGACATTTTCATTCTTCTCAAGGCTCGATTTAACTCAGGCATTTCAAATGGAACATCCAAGAGATTGTCCCTAGCTTCTCTCTTATCCAGTAATTGAGGAAAGTCTCTCATTGCAAGTTCCCTTTTCCTCCGACACTCTTCCGGCAAATTCTCTAAACCATTCAGTTTTACAAAAGCTTTACAAAACATCTCCACTTTATCAATATCGCTATTATTTCACCATCAGTCAAAACTGGACAGTCATCATGTAGCTGTTACTATAATTGATTTTTATAATTTTAACCAATGAAAACAACACATTCGCAACCGTCAAACTGAGAACCAAATCAAACAAATCTTTCGTCAATAAAATAAGAATGGTGATCATACTTCAATGGCGATTCATAACCTTTTGACAATTAGGGTGTTGTGCGCAGGTCCGCAAAGGAAGCCCAGCCACCGAAATATTTATCGGAACGACACTAAGGCTTAATAAGGCTTTAAATTAAATTCATATGAAGCCAGGCGATGTTTACATTTCAATATTCGTGGAAATAAATTAAATATAGCAGTATTCCATTATA
>JAOVYW010003026.1:3497-14467 GCA_025775045.1 Hiodon tergisus | reverse complement strand
TAATTATAATTATTAACAAATCTGATCTTTTTGAGTGATGTGAATCCCATTGTTCTCCCCGGCTCTGTGTCACTCCGATGAACTGGTGTACAGTGAGCGGCTTGATCCATTTGGAATTCCTTCTGCTTGAGGTCAAACCCGGGTATTTTGTCTGGCCACCAAAGAAACACCTCTTTAAAAAGAGCTACATTTGGAAGAATTCCTATACATGAGAAGAGGTGGGGCGCCAATGTATTCATTTCTGTAAGGATTGACACCGTTGACGAGATCTGTTCATAATCCTGGAATTTATTTAATTTCCATCACCAATGATGTCATCTTTCATCTTCCTCAGTAAATTTGACTGTCAGTGAAGTACTCCAAAAAGTCACAAACCCTTCGAAAACCCTTCAAAACAAAGCAAGGAATCAGGTGCATGCAAATAAGTCCCTGAACACCTCCGGGACGGCTCATTGACCTCGTGTACCAAAAACCCTTGCGCAAAACATTGGTCATCTTTGGTAAGAAAATGTATGAATTTATCTCTACGTCCCACCTACTCACAGAGAGCTATGGAGCGGCACAAAATTCACTTTGTTACTTGCATGTAATTACAACTGTATGTTCAGTCTTATCTTCATGATCTTTGTAGTCCAGTAGACAGCAGATATATTTTATGTATGTATGTATAAAGTATGTAGTATAAAGTATAGCGTTTTCTATATTTTGTGAATAACTTATTTTTTCTTCTGCTCAGAAAAAATTAAATTCTATTCAATACAATTTTATTAAACGCGATTAGTGTGTTACCAACACCGGCCTTGGCCTTTCTAAACATTCCAAACATTCCAGCTGGCTAATTAGAAAAACGGGAAATGACAATCCGCGGTATCGGAGTTCTACAGCTTATGTCTGGAGAGCGAGGAGAAACCTCAAAATCAAAGTGCAGCTATGAAAACAGGGAAGAGCCATATTTGTTCAGTTTTGTCTTTCAATCTGTGAAAACGGGCACTGGAAGAGATTCTGTTTCACATCTTTTACTTACCTGCTGCTGTTGATAGGGATGAGAAGCCACTATTATATACGAATACACAAATAAATGCCTTTTTTTTAATTCTGCATGAGCGTCTATTCATGAAACAACATTGAATATGAACTGAACAGAAACATTTTAAAGAAATGCAATGACAAAAGAAAAATAAATATAGACGCAAACCCTCACGATGTTCCGGCCTCAATTTTGGGAATTCCCCATGACCATATTGGGTGGTTTTCTGCTCCACTGTGGCAGGAGGGCTGCAGTAGTTCTGCTCTCCGTCCAAATGTGTCCTTGGAGAAGCTAAATAAGGATGTGATTCATCCTGGACAGATCTTCACTGGGGGCTAAAAAGGAATAGTAAGGCTTGGCGTGCAAATCCCATCATCGGTTGCATCAGATAGTGAGGGGATATTAGTATTCAGACTTGTTCATAAAGGTAAACTATGAACTGTTACCCCGATGGACTTCCAGGATGTTCTGCTTAGGGAAACCCACACAGATTTATAGTTACAGACTGGAACTGAAGCTTTCCTCACTCTGAGTTCTGATGGTTGGGTGGCTGATATCAGTGCTTTTTCTTTAATAACGGACATATCTGAACGGTGGATAACTAGAAATGCATTATGTTCTGAGGAACACTCTGGCTCTCGCCCTAATCAGATTATCCTTAAATAATGTAGTTCCATCACACAGTGATTTGAATAAGATAAAAGGATAACAGAGAGCAGGGTGTGAAATTAACTGCCATTACTTCTGATCTAACTTCACCTTCAATTTCCAGCTTGTGGAAAGCTCCCAGTTTCAGTTATCAGGCGCTACAGGTTATGTGTTTGTGTGATTTAAAAAACAAAATTGTTAACCCATAGCTGTTTCACTGTCTTCATACATGCCTTGCCGTTTCTTTTTACTTTGCACGTATTAGGAAGTCCATTGTGGGAAACAGTTCGTAGTTTACCTTTATGAACTAGTCTGAATACTAACATTGGCATTACACGTGGGCATCACATCACTGCGATGAGTTTGTGTGCCAGAGATGCCCTCTGGCCTCTGACGCAGTCTTTGCGGTTGTGCATGAAGAGGACGACGGAAGACACAACTTGGCGGTCGCCATGATACGCTGTGACACAGAATTCTGACTGATTATTCTCAAGGGTGTTGTAGGACACAGTCAGCGATGCATGTCGTGTTTTAGTGCATTTGTGGGTCTGAAGTTTGGCCCATAAGAGGATTTACTCAACTTCATGAAGAAGCCACTAGATCAGTTAGGTCGGCCCTAAGCAGGACATCTATCACACGTATGTTAGGATCCTGTCACGTGTCAATTGCCACTCAAACTCCAGAGCAGCCGCTGTGAGCTAGGCGTGTTAGTGGCAGTTAGCCACTGCTCAGTTCAATAAAAGACCAAAATAGAAAGATGGAATGACAGCAGAACCTGAAGCAATGAACTTTGACAGCTAAAAAAAAATTCAAGTGACTTCGGACTTTGGGGGACAGACTCTGGCGGTGGAAATTGTTTTGATTTCGGAATATCTTCACTCCCTCTGTCCTAATGTGAATGCAGACACGTGCATTCAGCTGTCTGTCTGTTAATCTCGGGCGGGCAACTATGGTGAAGATTGCACAGGCTTTAGCTTCTTTTCGCCACGGCCTAAGCCTACTAAAAGCTTTCATATACCGGCGGTGTTTCAGTCTTCGAGTCAGAGTTAAACGCAACATTAGAAATTTGGCGCTGTGTTTAATCTGGGTTTTGCATTTAGTCTTTTTTAGGTGAGGTAGACCTCCAGATTACCTCCAGACCTCCAGATTACCTCCAGACCTCCAGATTAGCTCAAAAAGCATGGAACATCAGTCTTGATTAAATCCCAGAGAGGTAGCAAGCTCAATAATCTCAATAATGCCGTGATTAAATATACTTAATTTTAATCATGGTTTTGGTTGGCACGGTCATCAGCACTGTGAATTCCTCACGTATGCAAACACATGGGTGCGTGGTCTGTACATGGATGGAAATGTCACACACCATGCCATCTAATGCAAGCCATGATTAATTCTGTTTGTCTCTTGTTGAGCCCTTATAAGCCTATAAATCCTGAAAGATGACAACAATTAATATTTGATTAATGGGCTTCCTGTCAAAGTTAGCTATTGGGGGGGGGGGGGATGCTGTGTGGGGGAGTGGGGACGTAAGTAAAATAAGCAGTCTTATTTTGTTGGTTAGACAATTCAAACAGTAGCCTCTCATAATCTTAAGAGGTTTATTCCTGGGATAATTTGTTTGCTCAGCTGTGATGCAGTTAAGTAAATTTCATGTTGCAAATGGCTTGTGAAAAGTAAACATTTGATGCAGCACCGTCCTCAGATTGCAATGGTATTCAGCACGATCGCTCCCGAGCACTGCAGCCAGCAAGCACGCAGGAATTTGCAGACAGGACTACCAGTACACAGAACATGGTGTACCTAGGCGTAGTCCTGACCAAAAAAAAAAAAAAGGTAATCCGCTCAAGGATAAGAAGAAGAAGTCGGAATTCAGTACAGGAAGTCGGAGCTTTGAATCCCGCCCACCCCGGCTGGACTTCCACGCGGTGTGCAGAGGCGGTCAACGTAATCTGGGGACAAAGCAGGAGAGCTGTGACACCAGCGGTCTCAGACCCCACAGGAGCACAACGGCGTTTCCTCTCAACGCAGTGGTGCATGAACTGCTTAGTAAGGGATGGACTCCTCAGCTCAGCGTTTATATCAACCATTTACATCGAGAGCGTCGTATCAACAGAGTACAGTTACAGCAGTAATGAACCGCGACGTGCAGCGGTGCAGCGGCTCCGATTTTCATGGTCAAAATGTGGGAGGCAAACGCTTTCAGTAGGGGCAACGGAGGAAAAACACAGTTAATGAAAAGGAAAACGGCCAACATTTAATAGCTAACTCTAATGTTATACAATGCTTTTATATATATATATATATATATAGACTGTTACAGCACACAGTTTCAAACATGAAAGAGATGACGGTGGAAAAGGGTGGAACATTGCATTAGGGAGGTTTGAGAGGAGGTTGTGACTGAAATTTCAGCTAATGGCCAATCAAGGTACAGAAACATCTTTGAAACTCGCTCTGCCTCACTGACAGGCAATTAAAAATTCAGCCACAGAAAAACTTTTTGGGCCGAGTTAACGGGATTAGGTTATAAAAGAGAATCCGCCAGTTGGATTTCTTTTCTTCTCCAGCAGCAAAATCCAAGTCCATTGCCTCTCTAGGAGGAAATATAAATGCGTAGAATGCAACAAAAGATCCGTGTGACACGACAGGAAATGGCAGCAAACCTGTACAGACACGAAGAGCGGACGGCCATTGTGCGCCGCGATACCTGTTGGAAGCAAGTGGGCACTCAGCAGACAGTCAATTATTATTTTCCACGCATTCTGGTGAAATAATTCATCATGAAATTGGGCACTCGAAAGCACGGCAATTAATTAGTCCTCTGTCTTTTCTCTTCTTCGCAGAATAGGCAGAATTGGGAAGATAACATTTTCACGTCAAAACCCAAAGCACATTTCAGCTTTTGTTTGTGCTCAGCGTAACACCCCCCCCCCCCCCGACCCCCACATATTTAGTGTTTTCTTTTTGTTTTTCGCACAAAAACAATATAAAACTGCATTCCCTACTAAACGCAGTCCCGGAACTCCGTTACACTACCAAACACTAGAATTAAGCATGCGTGCACCGTGATCTCAATTGGCCGAAAGATATTCAGGAAAATGTGCAGTAAAGGACAGACTGCTTTTTGTTTTGTTTTTTTGCTCGTGCTACTTGGAAGTGCATTCCTTATCTCTGTTTGCTCTTTTACACTTACGTGAGAAGAAATCTCACGTGATTAATAGCGCATTAGCTTCCAGCCAAGAAATTTAAGTGGATTTGTTCTCAATGACCAAGGCCAGAAGTCTAAGAAGGTAATTTGGTGAAGCCCAGTGCAGAATAGACATCAATTATTTTTCCCTACAGGTCAGAATTCTGATTAAACTAAAAACGAATAAATGTATGTGGTTAAGGAAGGCCTGCAATGTTAAATGCCGTCTACCTTATCGCAGCCGAAGAGAAGCGCAAACTTTTTGGTATTTAAAAATTTCAAACGATACAACCTTGGGCAGCAAACAGAGAGAGGGACCATCGACCGATTTACAAAGTACAGGGAATTATGGCTTGGTATTAACATTGGACATTTCATTAAGACACCATGGAAAAGCCAGAAAAGCTTTTTTTGACTCCACTAATTATTCCAATTGTTCAGATTTGGACCTTTGTCTGATCTTTAACCTCGACGTCCATCTGTTCTCAAAGCCCAAACCATTGACTTGTACTATAATTACTAGTGAAGCATTTTTACAGCAGAGCTTCCTCAGCTGCAGTAAGCGTGCGTTGTAAATGGTTATATTTGTTCTGGCTGACTGGCGTGCGTAGCATTGTTTGGGTCTTTTCAGTATCGGAGATTGCCAGTGTTCATTGTCAAATAGTTCTGCGAGGGCTTTGTATGCGATGCTCCTGGGAGGATGCAGTAGCGGGGGGCAGCCGTCACCTGCAGCATCCCCAAAGCCGGAACAATCGCTATGACAACAGTGACGTGCGGATTATTTCAGTCGTTGACAAGAAAAGCCTGTGGTCTCTGTCCCTGAAATGGAGTGGTTTCAATGCTCTGTCCGTCCAGCCAGCTGAGTACGTATTCACACTGCTGACACATTTTAGTGGTGGGCACAGCAGTCGTTCAGCTTTACTCATTTTTCACCTGAAAGCATAAATCACAGAGATACTTGACCGTACTGGTTATGCTTTAAGAAAAGGCCTGACACTGGAACCTATTTTCAAAGGCACATTAAAAGTGAGGCACTAATATCCTTAGCAATATAACACTGAAAAAGACTCTTTTAAGCAAGAACCACATACGCAAAATTTGGAGGAACAGAAAATTTCCTAAAAATATATATTTCATTCATTGGATTTTTTTGTTTGTTGTTGTTTTGTATTGCAGCCTGGGGCACGATGATTTTCCTTCCCGGGGTTCCATTATGGAGAACCCTAGACTGGAAAGTCTAGTGAGGACTAGTTAGGCAGAAAACATGTCACTGTCAGCCACACACTTTGCTCTAGGGTCACTTGAAATTTAAGTTTTGTTTTTGTGTGCACGCACGCGTATGTGTATCTGTGTGTGTACCCCCTTAGACTTACAGCTGTTTGTTTTTTTGTTTTTTTTTGGGGGGGTATTGTGGACGATTGTTTCTGCTTCACAGCAGCCTGTGAAGAAAACACCTAACACTTATAACTCCCGTGTTATCTGTTCTAATGGGTAGTGAGCAGTGCTTAATTTGTAAATCAGGAGGTCCCGGAACACAGAGAGGGTGCAATCAAAATAGGTGCTGGTCCGAATCAGAATTGGACACAGATCCAATCAAATAGGTGCCAGTCCGAATCTGGCACAAATTAAGCCCTGGTAGTGAGTGGATCCGACCCGGGTTTGAAGGGACGGTCCTGGCGATATTTTCCCTGTGACACATAATCTCATAATCACCAAGAAAAAAAGGGGAATTTTTTATTAGTCAAAATTAAACAAATGCATTCTCTCGTTTTATATTAGCAATTCACCCATTAGGTTTAAATAATTTTACTACTCTGCTACTTTTTAAATATTTTCTCCCCAATTGTGCTAATGCATCGGATGTCCTCGCCGACGAAGTGAGCACGAATTCCTGGAAAAGTCCTGCCAATTTCAACCACCGCAGCCCGGGGCGGCGGCCTGCCAATTGTGCGTCGCCGCCGCCGTGCTCTCCCGGTTACGGTCGACAGCTGAAATGAGCTGAGAAGCCCGGCTCATCTGGCCGAGTCTGTCCGCGCGCGTGCCTCTGCTGATTGACACGCTCAGGAGCCAGCCTCCGGTCGTGAATTTGGCTGGAGTGGCGTGGCCTTTTTGCGTTTCACATTTCGGTCTCCTTTTTGTTATAAAATCCGTTTCTAGCTACTCAAACCTGAAGCCGTTCAGCGAGTGAACGGCTCAAAATTCAGCAAAGCAGTCTGAGGGTTTCACTGAAATTTAAGTATTTTTAAATGTTTTAAATTTATGTAGCCCTGTCACCAGCGTGTTTTTTTTAAAGTTTAAAACTCTAAAAGCCACGCAATTATTTTAAATTGTCTTCACAAATTATGACTGCCCCCGTATTATGCCTGACCTCGTATCAAATCTATGACCTTATTTTCACGGTGTTTTTACTTATTTGAAAATTCTTGGTTTCAGCCCCTGTAGAGGGCAGTATAACCCTCCCTGCTTCGGAATCTCTAATTAAATACAAAACATTATGAACTTCTCAAACATAAGATGCTTACCTAATATTTTATCTTCCGTAGCTAGCTCTATGTAAATAACGTAACCTAATTCGTTTAGTTAGAAAATGAAAATAATTTACCGGCCACTTAAACAGTAGGGCCAATAAGCTCTTAAATGTCATCCACTAACAGCGTCTAATCAAAGTGTAAGGTTTATAGGTTTTTTATATAGCGACCTAAATACAAACATTTGTACTGGGATTAAGTTCAGTATGATCCACAGGTGTCAAATATAAATGTCGGACTGCTGGTTCCAATCAAGTCGCTTGGCAAACACTTGAGAACCTCAGAGCGACCGTAAGAACAACCATTTTGGCTGACAGAACGCTGCATAAACTCAGCATATTTGGAATGACGTGTTAAACTCAGGCTTTGTTTGATAGGAAATTGTTTGAAACTGTTAAAACAGTTATTTGGATATTTTCCGATTCACCATTCACCCAGGTTGTGAAGTCTTACACAGCTGTCGGTGTTTTTTACTGAGCACCCAGAAGGTCCAAAACGAAAGATCTTTGGATCATTTAATCATTGGTGACTTCTAAAAGTTAAGTTGGACAATTAATCGCCTGCCACTGTTTCTAAACCACGGCCTTCCACCCTTCTCCTGTAGTATCTATTGTATTTTTGTAGTATTTTGTTTTTATAGTATCAAATATTCCAGTACCACATCATTGCTCCGACAGGTTTCAGACTTCGGATGCTTCAGTGTTGTTTTTTAAACTTTATCTTTCTGAGTAAAATGTTCTCAGTGATTTTTTGCTAATATATAGATATATATTTCATTCTTCCAGCGATTCCACAGAAGTTAAGGGTTCTTGATTGTTTACACTCAATGTGTCAAAATGAAACATACTGTGTGTTCTAGCTAGTATTGTGGTTTAAAATAATATTTTGAGATTTAGGCATTTATAGTACGGAAATAATAATAAAATAATGTCAAAAAGGTACTGTTAATTCTAGTAATATACTTACGAATAACGATCATGCAAACAATAATAACGATAATAATGTTCGTTTTTGTAGTCGTATTAAAGCTTCTAATATAGGTAATATTGGGTTTAAATGCTGTATTTGACGTCTGCTGAGGTGTTTCACCTGCTGGGAGCGTCATTGTCGCCTTGGCCAATCACGCATACGCAGGCACAGATGCATTTCTGAGCCGCTCTTGAAAATTCCAGTGGTGCTTTAATCAATGAATGAAAGGGAACGCAGAACTATCCGCGGAGCAACCGTAGTACGGGGGCGAAACGGGGCTTGGCTGAGCGGTTCTGTACTGAGTGCCACTTAGGGCGCCCCAGCTGGGACGGAAGGACACACTTGCGATACCAAGTGGATCTTACACGAGTTAAAAGAGCATATGGCTATTCGCTAATGTTGTTGCCGCAGACTTCACTCTGTGAATTATTTCGGACCTCACATACGTAAGTAATGTTAATTTAAAACAAGTTTTTTGTTTTGTTTTGTGTTTTTGCAGTTCTGCGTAGTGGTTAGCTTGAGCGCCGCATCTTCGAGTTTGATACGAATAAACTCGAACAGTAAGTTAATTACCCAGCGTACTCTGTATAATGCACGAACAATTATTGATGCAGTAAATACGTATGTATAAAAGCGTCATGTTTTCTATATCGGTGTTTTTTTTTTTTTTAAATGACTGTTCTCCTCACAATATATCTGTGCAGCTCTCGTCTTGTTGATGCAGTAATAATTTGTCCGTTTATGGTTGCGTCCAGCGTCTTACAAGTCAAACAGTTTAAAGTAACAAGTGCTTGGGAGGCTACGGTAGCTATGTTACGTCCTTTTTTCAGTACTTGTGCAATTCTAATATCCCCATTATTATGTCAAACCTTAAAATCTAACATTACTTATTATTTATTAAACGTTATTTGTGTCCCACCAGTTAATGCAGTTATTTGTCGCATATTGAACACTTTCTTTTTTTAAAGGCAAGCCCTGCGACTGAGTCGAAAGCCAAATCAAGTCAGTAGGTACATTACGGCGATTCCTCAAAAGAGGTTCACAGCTTGTGCCAAAAGATTTAGTACAGCATAGTATTCAGACTAATTGGTTGGCTTCTGACAGTGCTGGTTCTTATTTGTCTATTTTATTTAGCCGCATATTTTCAGACTCGCGTCAAGACCACGATTTTCAAAACAGATGGACTGAAAAAAAATTGACATGATTGTTCTGCATAATTTTTTTACTGATTAAATGTGTGCCGAGACCCATCAAAATTAATTTAAATACACGAAGGTGGATAATATAGTAATACATTAAATGTTAAATGATTGTTTCGTGACATAGCTTTGTATCATTAAGCCCCCGCTCAAAAACAGTAATCATTTGGACCTCCTATTAATTGAGTCTCTTTCTGATTCTGCGATCTAATAATAAATAAAAAAATTCCAATTCCATACAAAATTATTATTATTATTATTGTTGTTGTTGTTGTTGTTGTTGTCATACTATATTAGTAATATGCACTGAGTTGAAAAACACAGTAGGAAAGGTAGCAAAGAATTCCCTTCACAAATCATAAATTGTAATTAAATTTATAAAGGTACACAGGGCAGTGATAAATCACTGTTAATGCTGGTTTAAATATCTTAAAGAAGCAACAGTGTTAACTAACCTTTCATAATCCTGAGCAAATCCTGAATGCATATTGGTGTTCAGGTTCATTTGTAAAAATAAGTGGTTATTCAAGGCCTCCTAATGCAACTGATAAATGTTGCATTTGTAATTCGAGGGCAACATCAAAACAATACTTTTCTGAAATGCCTTTTCATTACCATTTCACTGGCAACAACCCAAATCCAACAGTTTTGTTTTTTTCAAATAAATTATAGCAGGCAATTGCCAAGGTTTTTTATCTACCCCATGTTTTATTAACAGCTAGATCAGTTGTAAACCCTAAAGAGCTTGATAGAAAAAACAGAATTTATGGTCATACCACTGGACCAGGTTTACTACTGTCATAGAGCACTATAAACAGTGATTACATGCAACCTCAATAAAGTGTATGTATCTTTTTTAAACCAAAACTTGACACCTTCGAAAACCATTGTTAATGTATAGTTTTTATCCTTTTATATTATCTTTTAAATGGTATTTTTCAGTTCTTGGTAATTGTGCAAAAATAGCCTTTAGGCATTTTGAACCAGGACTGGCTTCCTTTCTGCTACGTCCTGATGAACGGAAGCCGAGATTAATTTTTACCTGTAACGGAATCAACTCTCATTGTTAGTGAGGGGGAAAAAATCCCAGACAGATTCTGGAGTAATTTCTCTCTGTGTTTGTATGGCTTTTACTGTTTTAAGCTGCTCTGCGGAAGCCAGCCTCTGCAACCAGAGAAATCCAGTGAGGGATTTCTCTGCGATGCGTTTACTTTGTAAAATGCAGGCAAGCAAGTACACACACAGCATTTCTGCCCTGCGTGTTACCTCTGGGTCACGGTTAGCTTTATGGTAAAAGGTTAAATAATCAAGTCATAAATCTAATGACCCTAACCCTATCAATTACCCGAGGGCTTTATTTAAAATGCAAGAGATGCACTGTGAGCTGGCAAATGCAGCGTAGGTAGAGCCAA
>JAOVYW010003022.1:0-11836 GCA_025775045.1 Hiodon tergisus | reverse complement strand
ACCCACCACGACACGAGTGTACATGGTGACCCACCACGACACGAGTGTACATGGTGACCCACCACGACACGAGTGTACATGGTGACCCACCACGACACGAGTGTATGCCTTATATGGTGATCCGCCATGACACAAGTGTACATGGTGACCCACCACGACACGAGTGTACATGGTGACCCACCACAACAGGAGTGTCTGCCTTACATTGTGACCCACCACGACACGAGTGACTACATCAAAATAGATTCTCACCTTGACAGAATTACCCACTGCAATTTCTACCCCTTTCATGGTGGGAGTTTTCACCAGAGGTATAGAAGCCCCAAGGGTGAGAGCGAGCGATTTCCCGTGGTGCATATCTGATTTTCCTGGGTCCTGGGCAGGACCCTCCCTCAGGTCCACAGTGTCACTTGTGGAAGGCTCCTGCCTTTATTCTCTCATTGTCAGCTAGTCACGGGAGCTGCCGGCTAATAGTTTCGCAAAACGAGTTAATGCAGCGAAGCATAACATTCACAGCCCTTCCCTGCCCTGGAAATGACACAGATTAAAATTTCTGTTCCCTTGTTTAACTTCTGGCTGCCTTTGACTGAAAGGAAAACGTTCGCTTGGAAATTTCACCAGAATCCCATTATTGGTGGTTTCAAATACAACAACTTGGTCTGGTATTTCAGGGCGTCTCCACAGTATTGATTTTCTCCGTCATTCTCGGTTATGATTTTCTCATGTTTTTCCTCTCTGGTTTATGTTCTTTCACATACAAGCTTTAAAAGAAAAAGAAAAGAGCATACAGCTGTTTTTAGCGAGGCAACACGAGGTGTTCAGTAACGTTAAAGTGTGCAGTGTGCAGTGTGTGGTAGCCGGCTGCTCGTGCGCATCACAAGACCACCTTTAAGTTAGCTTAAATTCATTGCTGCCTAATAGCAAATCAGATATACTTGTCGTTTGACCCCGAATTTAATAGCAAACTGCTCGGTTTTGAGCTATGGGGACCGGCTCTTGGGCTAACGTGGCTACTTGGTTAGCGCTTATTCACAAGCTACAGCTACAAGCTAAGCCAACGAGCTGCTTAGTCTGTTTTACTGTAACGCTGTCGGTGCTGCTTAATTCAAATACCCTTGCCACCTTTCACAGCTCAACACCCTCCAGGTTTCAGAGCTTGCTTTCCAGTTCGCAGCTCATTTTTACCTGGAAACACCAGGTGAGGGCATTTCTGTTCCAAATAATGAAACTTCTATTAAACAATTAGGCAGAACGACAAACCAGCGCACACAGGTGCCCTCGAGTCTAAGATTGATAGCCACCCTTGGGGCTCTCCATGCCCATCGTTAGATTTATGAAAGAAATACTGAGGCTCTGCCCGGCGACAGGCCTGAGGGCCCTATCATGGAGTTTTGCTTCTCGTGGCTTTGTGCCAGCCGATTCTTTCAAATCCTCGGGGGACATCATTTTGCAGCAGTGTCTTCCTAGGGGCCGAATTTCATCCGACTGCAGCCCCTGCAAAGCAACACAGAATGACTCTGCCCCTCCTGATGTTTCTCCAAAAGCTCATCTCGCCTTGATGTGTGAATTCAGCGCTTCGTGACAATTCAATCGAACGAGAGGATAAAAGAAAGCAAAATGTGTTCAGCCAAGTTACTGCAAACTTCCACATTTAATTCCCTATTTTATTTCTGCAAAAAGAAAAAAGACACAGCCAGCACTGCAAAACAAACCCAACATTTCCACAAGAAACCTTTATCAAGTGTATAAATTATGTACTTCTATACAAAGTTTAAGTTGTAAAAATGCACTATAACGGATAAAAGTTTGAATAAATTGATTGAGGGAATCAAATTTGCAGTTTTTTTGTCCTGCCGGGGCCATGAGAACTGGCGGGTGTGGCCAGGGACGAGGCGACTGTCCTGTGATTTTCGGCCTCCCCCATCGCTCGGCCCGAGAGGGACCAAAGGTGACGAACACAAACCGTGACCCTGTGAGGAGGACCGGCTGCTTCCGGTGTATGGGCGGTCATTCAGTGTCCGCCACGCGGGGGATGGTTTAGACACGCAACGCCCTTGGTTACAGGCTTATAAAGGCCGTCAGCTTTTGTAGCATGACATACATTACCTTTTACTCTGGACTATCTGCTCTGGAGGCCTGCACTTGAGCGACATAAACAAAAGAGACCACGCACGTGTAGGCGGATCTTCCACTTTGATGAATCACTTTCGAAATTGAATTTGAAAAGAAGATCCAAGGACAAAAAAATAAAAATAAATACAAATTGACCGACTGTTATATAACTCTCTGTATACTTCACAAAGTTCACAAAACAACCTTGCTCTTCACCTTAATATAAAGACAAACTGATTAACACAGTACCAGTTAAATAAAACTAATATTTACAATTCCAGTATTTCGTCAGATAAAAGTGCCCACACAGACAGCATGATTGGGTGACATTAGTGGGCCTTGTTTCCCAAACGTGTGCCACTGGGGGATGGCAAAGGCCTATGCACTTCATTGAGAAGACCTGGCATGAACGTTTTTAACACCTGTTCTGTGTGTGTGGGCATGAGCGCGTGCGGGTGTGTGTTGGGGGGCGGGGTGCGTGCATGTGTCTGTGCTTGTCTCACATCAGGACGTCTGCCTTTCACTTCGCCCTGCAAACGCACGGCTCGTTGCATGCCGAGCGGGCCCATTAGTGATCCATCAATGCTGTTTACAGTCTGCAGCCGCATTGCTGGAGAGGGCCAGAGGAGCTCCCGGCTCCAGACTGTCTCCGCTGCATGACTTCGGCGAATTAATCAGCCAAGGTGTCTTCATTTGCAAAGGCCTTTTGTGGAAAAAAAAAACAACAACAACAAAGTGGCCTTTGAAAAGGGAAGGGACGAACAAAAAGGCCGGTGAAAATAGGCGACAGGGAGGGAGTCGGAATCCTTTTAGTGGTGGTGTGGTCTAGTGGTTTAAGTCGCAAGCCTCGTAAACCAGAAAGTTGCTGGTTCGCATTCTGGGAGGACATGACTTGAGCAATGTAATTAAGCCAAAATTGCCTCTGATCGAGCCAAGTGTAGTAATGCAAGGGTAGTTGTCCTATACGGGCGTCAGCTAAATGACAAAAAAAAAAAATTTACACTGGAGTGTGTAAGTACTGGGTACAGGTGCTCTGGGTCGAATGTTCCTCAATGTTATCGGGTCACATAATGGTAACAATCATGCATCTGCAGTGGTGTGATGTATCCTTGTCTTGAAACAGTTAAAATGTTGCTGGTCATTGTGCTCCGGAATATCGCATGCACTACCAAATAATAAGCTTAAGTCAGCTTAAAAGGGTGTCAGTCAAAGCAAAACGGGTTGCCATGATGTGTCACAAAGAATCAACATCCCGGAGAGAGTTATGCTTGGGGAAGCCAAAGCTGGCGCAATGCTAGGTCCACTAGGATAAAGCTGATGAAGAAATGAACCCTGCTTAAAGAAAAGAAATGATGCCCACTGTTACAGTAAAATAAAATGTGTGTAAAAATGCAACTCAATCTTCTGGCCATAATTTGCCTAAAAGCAGAACGCAATGGAGTGTACTTGTTTTAAATGTTTTTGAAGTGAACAGCATCTTCCAATATACAGATTTTCATCGTAGCACACGCAGCCTCATGCAAAATTAGCTTGCCATCCAGTTGTGTGGAAGGTTGTCTATTCGGCGGGAGTTAATTCAATAGCCACTCGGGTATACAGCGGATTGTTTCTCCAAAGGGATCTCTGTTAGACATGATATCTTCATGCCCAGTCCTATTGGAGAACGATGGGTGAGGCTATATGCCTGAGCATATGTTGGATAAATGGTGTGTATGCTAGATGGTATCTTATAAGATATATACACAATGTATAATTATGTGACCGCATTTTACAGCCAAAATGAAAGAAAATGTATTTTGAAAACACTTTTTCATATGCAGGCTTATTTTTTTGGTTTGTGACCGTTTGTCACCATTTGTGACCATTGTGACCATACCCACACAGTGGTCCTACTTCTCAGTTTTGCATGTATTATTTCATATGGAACTATATAAACAAGGGACAGCATTCTTTAAGGGGCATTCTTTCGAGACCGCAAGTTGAGATTTTTTGAACAGCAGCCTGAATATTTGCATGCTTAACCAATGATTTCAAGACTTTGCCAGGTATGAAACTGTCACACTTTGGAAGATGTAGTGGAGCACCAGGGTCATTTGTCCTTCCATTGTGCACTTATTTCATTCGATTGCATTACGGTAATGTTCCAAGCCGGTTACATGCCGATTTATACTTACGGCACTGCTAAAGCATACCGCTATTTCGTTAGCAACTGCACAGGCTACTGACACACATCCAGTCTGCATCATTTATATTATACTCTATGGGAAATCATGAGAACATCCAATGGTTTAGCATTTTGTATTATTGTTTGGGGTTTGGCATCTGTGCTATGTGTACACCAATAAATATTGCTTTAATTAAACTTGGGTGTTAACCATTTACAACAATACTTTGGCCAAATGGCTGCAGCTTTTGGGGAGATACAGACGCCAACATGCTTAACTTGAAAATAACTCTGAAACAACATTGCTTTCAATACTCGTTTCTAATGTAAAGGGCTTCCTTGCTACCGAAAGCGCCTTTACACACTCTAAATTTCTTTTTGTGAGCCTTTCCCACTGTTTTTAATTTAAAACTCGAAACCTAGGTTTAAAATTCCTATGCATTATTCCTGTTTTGCACGTTCCTCACCACTGACTACAGCACCTCTAATCGGGTTGCCATTCCGTGACTGGCTGCTTCTCTGTTTACCCCTGCACCTGGCCCTAATTTACAGTACGGACCAGGTGCAGGTGATAACTCACCAATTACCCAATTAAAAGGCACGTTGTCACATGGTCGCGCATCGTGCATGGAGGAACAGCTCCTCCCCCTTGTCCCACAGATCCTCCACAGCACTGTCTTTGTTTAGCCAAGCGATTGTTTTAAACAACAGCAGCAACGACAACAAAACGAACGGAATGAACTACATTGAAACTTCTGTTTCGGTCAGTGAAAATTCACTGGCTTGCTCAAGGTTTATGCTACTCGAAAGACCGCTGATGCCCGTTGCGTATTTGGGTTTACTTGAACGAACAACGCAGAGGCTGTGATGGGGTATTGAGAAGCATTTACACACTGAAAAAAGCGAAATGTTAGCCTCTTGGCCAGTAAAGCACTCGTCCGAGTAGCGGCTGAGCTATGAGCTGGGTTTGAATTCGCTTTATGTCATTTGCCAATTGGAGAGCGCAGCAGCAGCGCCCAACTGGCCAAGCGCCGCCCAACCTCCCAGCTGGGATGTGTGGTAATCGGCACGGCATTTCTAGGCTTGAAGCGCCTCTCCTCTAATCGGCGGGCCTTGCAGAGTGAAAATGAGACACGTGGCTCCAAGGCGGGTAGGATTGGAGTAGACCAGATGAAAATTCCACACCACACCGGTGGCAATATTCATAGTTATGAGCCGAGGTACATTAGCACAAAAGGCGATCACAGATCGGGAAGATAATAATCGGCGATTGAAGTGAAAACAGTCCTGGCCTACTACCTAGCAGCTGTACTCATGCCGACCCTCCTCTCCTCAAGTCCCCTCCCATCCCCACTGTCACGTCCCCTGCCATCATGTGTGTGCCTGCCTTAGACACCAGCTCAGCCTCTCCTGTCACTGTACATGCTCAGCACAGCCCCACCGGTCACGACATATACTCAGCCTCTCCTGTCACTGTACATGCTCAGTACAGCCCCACCTGTCACGGCATATAATCAGCCTCTCCTGTCACTGTACATGCTCAGCACAGCCCCACCTGTCACGACATATACTCAGCCTCTCCCGTCACTGTACATGCTCAGCACAGCCCCACCGGTCACGACATATACTCAGCCTCTCCCGTCACTGTACATGCTCAGCACAGCCCCACCTGTCATGACATATACTCAGCCTCTGCTGTCACTGTACATGCTCAGCACAGCCCCACCTGTCACGACATATACTCAGCCTCTCCTGTCACTGTACATGCTCAGCACAGCCCCACCTGTCTCTACATTCTCAGACACTGCACTCTGCGTGCTAGTTAGGGCTGCAGGCCAGTTATGACCTTAACCCTAACCCCAACCCTACTTGCTATGCCACTTGAGACTGCCCTGTCTCATTTTCAGTTTCTTTTAATTATTTTTTACTTAGACTAGAGATTCTGTGTTTCTTGGATCCCAAGCTTTAGATCACCTAGATCAAAGTAACATGTCTTCTCCTCCTGATTCAGAGGACCCTATTGGGCGATGGGGGTTTGTTTAACCACTAGATGGCAGACGCGTGTGGTGATTTATCTTCAGTAAGGAAGCATACATATCGTGAAGCAGGAAATCCAAGAATTTTTCCAGAATTGAGATTAGGTACTTAAAAAATGCAACTAGAAAACACAGATTGCACTATAATTGTTTATTGTTATTTTTTGTGTGTTATTTCCTCATAACCTTGCATCTCTGAAGGTAACTTCAAATGTTTTGATAAGATAGGGAGATTAAATTTGCCAGCAGATGCCACTGCTCAGTCTGAGAGCAGTGAGTGAAGGAATAATTAGCCATTCACAGACATTCCATAGATAATGCACAAACAGATACCCAATTTTACTTTGTGCTTTGTGTGTATTATTTTTGAATCAGAGCACCTCCAGAAAACAAAAGAAAGGGTGAAACAAAGATTATACCAAGACTCATCAACAAAACGCAACACCCAAAATATTTATTATTAACTATATCCCCACACTCTGTACACTTCATTTCCATAAGCTTCCAGGAAACCCAGCTTTGACACACGTGAGAGGATTCACTCACAAGTTGAGTGGCACCACACAATTTAGTAATCCTCAGGGTAATGGAGCCTGCCGTAGGGGTGGTAGAGGGCTTGACTGTTCTCAACTGCGGTGGGAAGGTCACTCTTTCACCGAAGGGAGGGGGTTTGGTGATGACAAGCGAACTGGAGTGTGGCGAGCGGGTGGGCAGGTATGCGGCGTGCAGGAGTGGGGTGGGGGGGCAGCGTTTGGGACGACCAGTGCTGGAGTAAGTGCTGCGGGGAACTTCAATGACATGCTGAGTGCCAGGGGTTCGGAAGAGCAGCGCCCTTGCTCAGATCTGAAGCCCACCTGAGGCCTAAGCTATGAACGAGAGCAGCAGAGGAGAAAAAAAAGGTAAGGAAGTAAAGCATTGCTATATGTGCTGTAAAATATAAGTCTAATATCAGGAATTTGCTCCTGACATTTCTCTAGCTAGCCGTTTTATAAGACTCTTTCTTTAAGACGGAATTTGGGTCAGCCCATCATACACGTTAGAGCGGTGATAAATGGCAGTCCCTGGGGCAGGGTAACTGGATCCGTCTGCAGGAGCTGGCGGCGCCGTTTCTGGCACCGAAGGCTTTGTTGCTGAAGTCCTGCACACACTCACTTGTGCCACCTCACCGCGCCGTTAGTCCCCTCTCCGCTTCCCAAGGTAGACGCGTCTCCCTCGCACACGCCTCTGCCTCTGCCGGCGCTCTGAGCACAAATCACACCCCGCGAGGTCAGCCCTCTCGTAATCACGCTTGCCACGCGTTCCCCAGCGCCTTGGGTTCGTTTGTTCCTGCAATTCCGAGTGAATGTCGGCGAATACGTGGTGGTGATCGCGGTTGACAAGAGCCCTAATGAAAGACTCTGTGGTTTGAGTCTGAGAACCGGAGGAGACCTGGAGAATGGAGGGCTTTTGTTTGCCCTTTTCCTGCATGAATGGAAAACAACAAGGGATATCAGCACAACTTAAGGCAAACAGGGCAGCTTCCTTATCGACAGACACAGGCGTCTCACGAAAAGGTGCGTCCGCAGATGTTTCCTTCCTGAAACACTTGTGCGTGTATCTTCTCCGTGACCTAGCCATCACTGCAAAAAGAGCAGTACAGAGCAGAAGAAGTATAATGAGGAGATGACACATTTCTAAAGTCGGAGGACGGTGTGGTAGGAGAGAAAACTTGTCCTCAATACAGTACATAAATAATGCATAGGTCCAAGGAAGCCACTGCGGGGGGTTCCTCTGATTGTGCAGTCATGCAACCGCCAAATTGTATCGTGTCAACATCAAAATCAAACATTAAAACAATCTGTGGCCTGCATTACGGAAGAGACCCAACGCCTCTAATGGGAGATTGGACACTGTCACTGTCTGTCATAGACCTTATAGCACCATCTGAACCTGGTCTAGGTCCAACATCAGTGTCGCTGTTACGTCACTGGTTAAAGGGGATCGTCAAACTTGTCATTGTACATAGAGTTATAAACAATTTGTTGAGGAATCGCTCTGCTACAGAAAGATTACCCGGCTTTTTCCGAAAGCTTTGTGATATGCATATGGTTTCGTACCATGAAAGAAATTTTGTTGAAATTTGTAGAAATTGCATCTCACCTTCACTTTACCGCACACAAATTTCTCGGATTTACAGATGACAGAGAGAACGTACTCTCACTATTATTGTACACCCAGTCAAGCGTACACTCATCACATTTTTATGAAAATAAAAACTCCCCGACAAATTGTACAATGAACAGAAAGAAATTGCCTTATACCATTCTGACATGTTAATCTTCTGTAGTTTAGGTGTGCCCCCCAGCAATAGGGGTATAAAGCTTTTTCTATTATTTATGTTGTTTTTTCTGAATGTTTTCTCTCAAATGGGCCATCAGTATTCATTTTAACCAACTGACAAAAACTCTACATGCAGTAAAATGTCCTATTCGGAATAAATAAATAAAAAACATCTTTTTGAATGAAAGAAGATAAAGATGACAACTGACATATTTAATAACCAGTGCAGAGACATTCCTGAGCCCACACGCCTTGACGTGGTGCATTGTGGGATCCCTGGTCAGAAAAGGGTTAATGACTTTTGTGTCTCTGGTTTGGCTCGTCTCTCCCCACTGCTCATTAATCTTCATTTCTTGTGCCTTAATCCTTACTGCTTAATTATAAATCTCACGGACTGTCATGGGCAATCTCCTTCCAAGTGTGGCAGTTAATATTTCATGTTATGTTCCCTCCGAGACTTGACAACGTACAATTATGTTTTCTGTGGGGACTGGCTCAGGGACACAGCCATGCCATGGACGGGCTTTGTTATGACATGTTTCCATCCCTTCCCTTCGTGGAAACAGGATGTCGGGAAAAACAGGATGCCTGCAAACATTGTGGGGGCGTTGGTCCGTATTTTATGATTCCCGCGGCTAATTTATGGGCGCCACACTCGCTGTACCCTGCTCTTGACCACTCATTGGAAGCACTAATCCCTGCCTTTGCTATTATTTAAATTGGAGAGCCGTTTCCATGTCTCAGAGTGGTATCAAATATTTTTAGGCATTCTGAGCAACCACAATTTACGAACACAATCTGGCTGATTTAGTGCATTAGATTGGAGGCGGCCATTTTCGCAGCAGTAACGGACCACTTCCTGACACACAGCTTAAGTGAAATGCCTTGGCATGGGCAAGTAATTAATTAATTAAATTCTGTGATGGACGGTTTGTTGAAATACACATAGAAAAAAAGGGTCCTTGGCTCTCAATAGTGTCCTACCCCACAGCATAGTACACATAATGTGTGAAACCAATCTTGACCTTTCAGAGATCGAGGAAGGGCACATCTTTCATCAAACAATATATGCTGCTAGCCAACGCTGGAAGCTACAAAGGCAACGTAGGTTTAAGAATTTCTCGCAAAACTATAAATATTAAAGACAATATTAGACACATCACATTTATGTAGAGATGGACAATGCCACTTTAGAATATATAATGTAAGTTTTTAAGAATTACAGTGCAAGGGCAGTTACATCCTGTATGGGACTGAAGTGAGTAAATAAAATATCCCTCGAAGGATTTAAATGATTTCCAAGGGTAAGATTGATTTTACCATTAGCTCAGTTGGGAAAGGCACTTACCCGATCTTGGCGTCCAAGGGTTTAGATTTGCAGGTTTGAATTAGGATCTCGTTAATTTCAGAGTTTTGAGTGGTGGCCCACAATCAGCAGAGATGTAGGGTGGGGCGATCACTGCCTGCTTCTGGGCTGGGTTGGGGTTTAGATAGCTAAAGGTAAAGGTTAGGGTTTGTTTTATGACTAGGGTTATGTTTAGGGTTAGGGTTTGAGTTAGGATTGGGGTTGGGTTAGGGGTCAGGCTAGGGCTAGGGCTAAGGTTAGGGTTAGGCTTAGGGTTAGGGATATGGTGATGGTTAGGGTTTGTGTTTTGTTTAGGGTTAGGGTTAATGCTAGGGTTTCTGTGGTTTGTCAACCTACTATACAGAAATCATGGTATAAAATATGTTATAAGTTAAAGACTGGGTGACGGGTTGATTGGCTGGCTGCAGCATAGTACTCTATGTTAAACTTTGTGTTTATTCCCTATTTCAAAGATTTGGACTGCCTTTCATCAGAGACACATGCCTTCAACTTTTTTTTCCAATGGAACCCAAACACCCATTTTACAGCAGCAATATTTCGTTTGATTCGCTTATTTTAATTTATTTAACTGCGATCTGAAATGACAAGCGCTTCCATTTTTTCCATATAATGCGCATAATGACATGTGACATGTTCTTGGTATTTCAAAGCTATGGCAAACATGTAGCTTGGTTAACGTACTGTCTGCATACTAATGTATGCTTTTACCTCAAAAAATGTATCTTGAACTGATTTGGCAATACCAGATATTGTTTTAAAAGGTTCCATAGCTGGTTACTCAGAAAAAAAGTTATTCTGTTATAAATAAACAATAATAATGAAATAACTAAATATGAATAGGCCCATGAGCAAGAAAACCAGAAGCCACAATAGATTGATTTGATTAGATTTGTCGTATTTAAACTAACATCCATCGGAATTTATCAGCTTTATTTATTTATTTACAAAACTATGAAAATGTCAGAAAATCGATATGGGGGATAAGCTGAACAGGTTGATCCTATAATATTTTCCATGCTATCATTTTTTAGTTGCCTAGTTTCAAACCTTTTATATTTTTATGCGGCTGGAAATTTGATGAAGTCATGTGGTTTAAGCGCCTCACTCAGGTACAAACAGCAGTCGGATTTAAACTGCTAACCTCTTGGTACAGAAGGCCAACACCTACACCATCCCACCATTTCACTGCCTCAGAGCCGTTCACAGGGTTGTTTTGCACAATATAGGCCAGGGCCACACCGCGACGAGCGTGGATGTCTCCAAAAACACACATGCACGCACACCGCTTGCTGTCAGTTTTAATAATTGATCGCAGGTTTTTATATTGCTATGATAGGCCACCCTGAGCAGGCCCCTGTCTCATGAAAACTACATCAGGACTTTCAGATCCTTCTGAGACGCCCCCACTGACCTTGGCAAAGTCTAAATGAGACTTGGCGATCTCAGGGGACATGGTTTATTTACTAATATCCCAAAAACAGAAGCAAAAAAAAAAAAGCCCCAACATGACCCAACAAGGCACTTAGGTTTAATTAGCGTGGCTAAACTCTGCAAATCGTTTTAGACCACACTGACGAGGCCCCCCTCCCCCATATCTTTCAAGTCCAGCTTGCAGATTATCTGCGTTATCGTGGATTAGTTTTCGTCTCACGACTGGACTGTGTCATTTCTGGGAACAAAAAAGAAAAACAATTCCATGCTATTAACAACTGCCGCGGAGAAGTTAACGCTAAAGAGAAATGACGTAGATAATGCAATCATTTCAGCTAAGGAGACACTGCCAGGTTATGGTTTATGGAGTCTGTTAGCTTTTAAAACATTCAATGAATTGTTTCTTAG
>JAOVYW010003021.1:0-47121 GCA_025775045.1 Hiodon tergisus | reverse complement strand
CCCCCCCCCCCCCCCCCCCCCCCCCCCCCCCCCCCCCCCCCCCCCCCCCCCCCCCCCCCCCCCCCCCCCCCCAACCCTACCGCTTCAATGCAAAACGCAAAACCGGGCCCAGTCCACAGGATTTACAACCCCCATCCACCCTCTGCAGCAATGTTGAAGTTTCAACCCGATCCCTTTCCCGAACAAGGAAGACATTTGTTAAGTGGTACCGTTTGTGAGGGCCCTGGACAGACCCATTCCTTCTGATGAATGAAATGAAGGAAATCTCATCCAGCTATGCTACGCAGCACATGCAGTTATAGCAATCAATTACATTCTTGGAGCCTTTGTTAATTCTGTTTTAAACCTTCCCATCCTGACTGCTATTTCTATTAATGGTTAATAATGTAAATGTTAACGGTTAATAATGAGGATTTATCAGCAACCGCGACACAAAATAATTATACTTTGTTGAAAAATAACAATCCGAGTTCATGTCAACACACCGCATGATATTGCCAAATCACCACCATAAACTTTGTTGGAATTTCACTGCAAGATGACAAAGTAGAACCGTTTGAACTTTAACAGCGTCTGCGGAGACAGTCTGATAGCAGCGTGCAGTATGTGGGCTCTGTGGGAAAAACAAATGGCCCTTACCTCTGGACGCCTGAGCCCCAGAGAGCCGAGGAGCCCCCTGCAAGCCCGCAGGTTGACGGAGAGCGGCGCTGGCCGCAGGCGGGATGCCCTCCTGCAGGGTCCCTTCCACGCGTTCTCGCCCATGTGGCCCGAGGGAAGGGTCCTCATGATCGCCCTGGTGCCGGTGCAAACCGGCTTCCTCACCTCCACGTTGTTTTTGTAGTACCTCCGGACCAGGAGGGTGGAGCGCTCCCGCTTGTTGCGGACGAACTCGCCCTCGGGCATGCCGTCGATTCCGTCGCTAGGGGGGGCGGCGGCCGGAGGGGGGTCCCGCCAGCAGCTCTCCGACGGGGGCTTTTTCTTTTGCCTCCTGCAGGTCCTTTCCAAACTGGAGTACCGGTCATTAACGCGTGGGCCGCGCCCTGCGTCTCTGCTCACGGCCGCCACGGAAAAGCATGGCGTAGTCGGCGAAGGCAGGCTGCTTCTCCTCTGGCTGCGCGCAAAGGGCGCGGGTTCCTGGGAGCGACTTGTGCCTGCCGCGCAGGGAAAGGGGCCAGCCGCGTCCTGGCAGGCTCCGCGTGGTTCCGCACACGGGTGCCAACCCCCTGCCCTCTCCCCCAGCGCGGGGGGGCGGTGCCTGGGCGCCGCTTCCCACAGCACACCGCCGCTGAAGCCGCCGCGGGGTGCTTTCCGGGGCAGGGTTGGCGGCCCGTGGCGTCCCGTGGGTGAACATGAGTTGGAGAGCTGCAGCAGCAGGCCGCTGTCTGGGGATTCAAGGTCACAGGCGCTCCCGGCTGACAGGGCTGAGGCTGCTCTCTCCTGGGCGGGGCCCCGTGTCAAACAGGCCACCGCCTCCTGAGAAGTCATGGCGACAAACAGAACTGCAAGATCTCTCTGATCCTCCTCACACACCTTCATGCCACAGGTCATTGAGCGGGTCGCTGAAGGGCGAACAGGGCGGTTGCAGGCCTCCCTGACTAGCGGGTGGCCGGATTCCCCAAACGAGTGCTCATAGCAAGGATGCTACACTCTGCGCTAGCGCGCACAAATTGTCCTTCCAGCTGCAGGGGAAAATAATCCTGGAGGAGCAGGGAATTTCCTGAGCGAGCTGCCCGAGTCCCGAGCTCACATATCAATGCTGCACCATGTGGCAGGGCTCCTGACCGGCTCCGTTCACTGACATGGTAGCCCTGGCAGGCCTCTCCTGACTCCTGCAGCGACGGACAACCTCTGGAGCTCAGGATCTTGTAAAACTGAGGAAGAGACATCAACACGCATTAGAACCCACACATAATCTAAACAAAAGAAATACACTACATCCCCAGGCTTTACAGTTGGAGCAGGCTCATTAAGATTTAAAACTTACACTTAGAATTCAAAGTGAGTAGGAAACTGCATGAGAGACGGTCTCCTTAGCTATTTTAACGCAGAACACAGAATACACACAGCACAATCTTGAATAAAAATTTTTTTTTTTAAACTCATCTCTTTACAAATTTTTTTTACTTTTACCTTCCAGGAAATATAAATCCGGCAGCAGTGGCATCTTCACACATCAAAATAAAATCTACAACTAGTGGTCAGGCACATTTGTCAGCAGAAAAATACAACCCACTCACTGGAATTCTGCAAACTGCCAGCCTTAGCAAATATTTGAGTTCAAGCCAGCCCGCCGGTTCAACTCCTGTGCCGTTCAGGGCATTCTGCGGCACTTGGCGCTAACGATTTCGAGTACTTACTGACCTGGACCGCACACTGTTGGATGGGCTGGCCGAGAAAAAAAAAAAAAAAAAAAAAAACTTTCTCTTATCGGCGCCGAGAATTATTACGTCTGTTTTCTGGATTATTTAGGCTAGCGGTTACTTCAATGCTTCAGTGCTGGACTGTGTGCAGCTTACTGGACGTTTGCAGGCGAGGGTTTTCCGGCAAAGACTAGCAATAGAGCTCAGGGCTTTCTGTGGCATTGTGTGAAAAGCCCCCCTGTCTCCACAGAGAGAGGAGCGACGAGCTGTAAAACCGTCTCTGCGGGCCAAGCGCAGCGCTTCAGAGGTGCGTGGGTGGCGGGAATGCAAGGCCTCTGTGGGGGGGGGGGCCAAAGAGATAATGAGGGAGAACTGGATGCATTGATTCTGGGTCAGTTCAGTTAGTCCGGGCCTACCAAATTCCCACACCCACGCAAAAGACATCAGTAACGGAAGGAGAACAAGCACTATTCTCAGCAGCCTTCCAGGCATAAATAACTGCACGGGGAGAAGACTTTAGACTGAAAATAACTTTTACCAGATGATCCTTTTAAAATGAAGCTTTTAAAAACAAATCATCTCCAGATATGGATATGATAAAATAGGCAAACAAATAATAACAGTGACTAGAACATAAGGTTGTTTTGACAACTTAAAAACACGGAAAATAAACTATTTTTCTAAACCCTAATGAAGTATCGAGTTTTAACTAACTGGCTTCGTTTAGAAATATTAGAGGGGAAAAAAGCGCATTACTTAAAAAAATTTTCTTTTTTTAAAACCCTACATAATTTATTCAAACAAACAAACCCCCCTGAGGTGTAACTTGCAAAAACAATATAAAACATAAACAAAACAAACTAACAAAAATCCACCACACTAAGATCACACACTCAGGAATCGTTCTCCCAATACCGGTTACGAATAGCAGCAGCACATTCAGATAGACATTCATGTGTATGGCGTAAATGGCCAAGTCATCAGATTTGTAACGCAGAGAATCTCAATTCCAGCAAGGAATTGCATCATCGGGCAAGCATTGCTTCATTAAATATAAAGCTGTATAACTGGATGCAGGCAGTGTAAGTTACTTACAGAACAAAAGTGTTTGTGGCGAAAGATGTCATGAGCGTTGAATCTGCTTGCTCTATTGGCCTGTTGGCCTACTGAGGTTCCATCATATTCCGGTGCCCCATTGAGAAGATTTACTCATGGTTGGCAGTTTTGATTTGAATGTTGATCCACTGTAGTTGTTTTAACAGCTGTAAATATTACTGGCGTAGACTTCCTTTCACATGTCTCTCAATCCCCACCGAACAAACAAGACTTACTCATAGCACGTACAAGTCTGAGAAAGCACAATTAGCATTAGCTCCACAATTTCCACAATAGCTTCACTTAAACTCCCCCCCAATCTCCGACCAAAGTTCCATCTTTATCAGATCAGCTAACACAAGCGCACTAATAAAAGTTTCTACGGCGAATCAGGTCATGTTACGGACTAAAAACATGAAGAGGAAGAACAGACCATTCATGTTTTAACCAAAAAGAAAACCCAAAACCGATTGGTTAAGGAGCTATGACCCTTACCTTAACACTGTACGCAGTCCCTGATATAGGCTTTCCGACAAACAAGACTGATTAAGCCTCTTCCTATAGGCAAACGCTCCCGCCCCACTCGAATATCCAGCACTGAGCAGGCTGTGGGGGAAAAAAGGAAAGCACATTAATGATCTTTAAGGGTTGGGCCCATTCTGCAAGTCTGGCAAGACTGACTGACAAAACGGTCATTTTTCTTGAGCACGAATCGCACAGAAGCGTTTGTGAGTGAATCTTCAGACTCGTTCAATAGGCCATACAAACTGCTGTGCAAGGCTATACAAACTGCTTTGCAAGGCTACACAAACCGGCAACACGTCTAAAACTAGAACACGTTCAGAAGCATACTCAACATTTTGCATACAGAGAGGGTTTGGAGGCCGGTGAATCAGCGCGGTACGCCCAACGTCCTGGTCTACTTACGCAAACCTTTGCAAGACCTACGCTGGGTTCACAGAGGACACATGAGCTCACACATGGCCATTCCTCCTTTGCTGAAGAGAGCCTGCATTTGGTTCTCATTTACCCCCCATCGCACTAAACTGACAAGGGAGGCGTCGGGACCGTGTATGTTCCCAGATGGGATTTTAACACAGGGCCCACACAGCTCTGTTGTTCTGTCAAGTTGCTAATGACAGAAGGGCTCTGCCATCTCCTCCCTCTGGCACCATTTTAAGGCTTTCTTGTTTGGTTGCCTCAATGCAAGGTGTGTCTTATTTCACAACTGGAAAGGTCCTCACCCATAAAAAATAATAACCGGGAAAGTTCTCTGAGAGATTAACTACTTTCATTAAAAAAAATTTTTAAATGCATAAATGATTAAATAACCTGTCAATTAAAACACTTGTGAAAAATAAGCACAATAATACTGACTGAAGCTTTCTGTAAATAACTATGATCACTAATGTCACATAGTGTCACAGATGGAAAAACAAACTAGCAACTTCACCGTGTAATTTTACGGACACTGGATTAATGTGCTTTCACAACATCATGCACGGAGGGATGTCTATGAGTTTTATCAAAACCAATTCCAGAAAGAAAAAGAAAAAGACTCACAGGGGTAGCCTGTCCTTTACGCCGCACAGCCGAGCTGGGGGAGGGTTGTAAACTTTTCGGCTCAGCGCAATAAGCAAAGCTGCAGACTACCATTTCTGCTTTTCTTTATTGTCGCGTCAAACAGCCAGCATACTGTTTTCAGTATCTCAATATTATTGGGAGCTGCACTGATTGACCTACACAGAGCTGAAAGAGGTATCAAAAAGTTAGAAAAGAATACTTAAAATGATACAATGTTGTATCAGATTCAGTAAGACAGAAAATGTGTAATTTGCTAAAAAAAAAAAAACACACAAAATCTATTTTATAAAGTGTATAAAAAGCATATGGAACTGATTAGGAGGCAGGGCCAAAGACGCCAACGGGACTGAGTAAACTGAAAATAATGTGCGGACTGTCTCTGTGTGTGTCGGAGCCGGCGGGGGGGGGGGGGGGGTGGTCCGAATAATAACGGGGACACGAATAAGGGGCAGGAAAATCATGCCCTTTTTCCATTCGTGCGTTTCCGTTAACATGCACGTTAACATTACAGCTCCTTTTTGTTCACAAATGACTGGGGGGTGACAAGCTGATAAGTATTTTTTTAAAGACAGGCCAGCTGCCTGCCGTCCTTTGCATGCAATCGCCACTCAGACCAAACAATGCACAAGCAAAATCAGCCAAGCAGTCACTGCAGTGCCTATAGACACAGAGAGGAAAGAGAGCACATACATTTGGCTTGGGGAAGGCTTTCTCTGTTTTGCATTTCACAGCACCATCAACAGGACCAATGGGGAAAACCTGTTTCCATGGAGTATGAAACAATTCAAGGGGGAGGGGGGGACACTGGAGAGAACCTCACAAAGCGCTTGGCAACCAATAGAAACACAGGTGGGGGGGCGATGGCAAGCCACTGTCTCCAATTAAACACACCACCAGGATCTGTACATTTCACCTCGGAGGAAAAGTTGACGTTGATGACGACTGTAACAGACTGGACCATCTTTTTGCTTTGTCTTACTCAGTAGTCTGTGCTAAATGGCAGAATAAGAACTGCAGCAAAACCAGAAAGATTACCAATGATAGATGTTTTCTCAGGGAATGGGCAATTAGAAACCATCTGCATTTTCTCATAATGGTCCATTTTTTTTTGCATACGCATTAAATTGCAGGCAGATTTGACTGTTCACATAACCTTTGCGCCAATAAAATGTACACAAGTAGTGTTAAAGGTGAAGAATATTGTGTGCATTAATTTGCCTTACACAATGCAGTAAAAACCTGATCTGACAATTACCGAGTTTATGAAACTGGGAAGTTTTATACCATCTGACCAGCAAGGGTCAGAAATGTTCTTTCCAGAGCCCTACCCCTGTGAAAAAGTATCACCCATGTGGATACAATCAGACAGAACTAGGCAAGGCTTACCAAGACCTGTATTTGTCCCATTTTACAACTTTCAAAACAATCTGTCTTAGGCAAAGTACAAAGCTGTACTTAATATCTCGTTCACGACCATTCCAACGTCCCTTTTTCATTACTGTTACAACTCCACCTATCTAGTTTTCAATGAGCACACTTTTTCAGGGTCAGCCTCGCGTTCGGGTTAAAGGTTAATTACTAAATGCCACCGGGAACTTACGCAGACATAAACATTAGACACCTTCAAATCCTGAACTTTATGACTGATGAAAGACTACTATTGTTCCTTTTCTTTTAAATCATGTTTCAAGAAAATGCAATTGATCTGCATTTAAAACGTTAAGTCTTGAGTGACGGGCAGCGTATTGGACACAACATAGACATGTGCATTATCCAGAAATACTGGATATTTTCTTCAGCAGTAAAACAAAATCGTGCCTAGTGCTGCGGGTGTGGTCGCAAAAAACAATGCTAACGCTAGTGATTAATATTAGTTATTGCTCATAAGAGAAGTAGCAAATTTGTTACATGTTGCCAACGACCAAGCACATAAAATAGTAAAATGTGCGTCAACCGAAATTTTAAAGATATGTGCAAGTGGATGAAATGCTGGTTTCAATTAAAAATGTGACTGAAATTGACCTGCAAAAAACATGCATTGCACGTGTTGGAGTCCTAGCGAGCTACACGAATTCTACGTTCGGTTTCACTTACCGCACATCAATGCAAAGCCAAGTGTAGTTGCTGTCTAGCGATTGCAGTTTGCGATCAACGCTATCCACGTGCGTTATATATTTTGTTCATGTTTAAGAAGAAGTTTGTGCAAGAAGTCCACTATAATTATTAGTTAGCTAGCCACGGCGATGGAGAAATCAATTTATCCGACGCTCTGAATGAAGGACAATAGCTACTGGACTCCGCAGATTAAGATAAGTGTCACACTATTGGAATGTCTAACCAAGCTAACGAACCGTGTTTCCAAAAGATAGCCTTGGCTAGCTTGTAGATGTTCAGGACTCCTCCCGATAATATCTAGCCATCAACCGCATACAAGGTGGCTTTTTTTCACTCTTTCCAATTGAAAAGCCCAGACTATCCAGGCAAACAATGGGCTTATTCAGTTGCCTCTTTCAGAAGTTCAGCACAGTAATGGGTCGGTTTGCTGCTGCCAAAAAAATCGCGCACGGACGAACGTCAGTGGACTGCCTCCGAACGCTGTAAAGGGTGGAGGAAGATAAATCTAGTTAAATTTATTGAATGTGAAAAAACTACTTTTTTCATTAAGTTATTCTGAGTTAAAGTATGAATTAATGTTTGCTATGTGTGTTTTTAGAATTGATTTTTTTGTTAAATTAACCTTAATGTGGCGTAATATGCAGCCGTTAATACTGCAGTTAATGCTCACACTCTCAAAGTGGAAAATATTAATTGATTTTGCTGGCTTAGCTAGCCTTCAGTGTAGGTCTGTGCCTCTTGCCAACACAACGGTATAAAACTAATTTGTCTGTTTTAACACTTGACAAGATAAAGGGGGGTTAGTTATTATATTTTTTGCATCAAATATTAAATATAGGTGTGTGGGTGTGTGTGTGTGTGTGTGTGTGTGTGTGTGTGTGTGTGTATATATATAACAGCTGTGTCTTGATTTAATTGTGACTTAGTCTTTACACAGTTATTTTATTGATAGTAGCCCATAGGCCCTAAAAATCTACATAATGGCATGAGGAATTACACAATGTGTTTTGATGTCTATTTAATGCCTCCCACTTTGCTGCTCATCAAAGACCTTGGGGAAACCATTGACGGGATCTCTCAGTTACAAATATAACACGCAGTATTGCTAGGACCTTAGTAAAAGCAAAAATACCTTACCAGTCTTGGCATCACTTCACTGGTTACCTACTGAACACGGTGCTGACTTCAGGCTGTTACTTCTCACTTTTTATGGCACTAAATGGTCTTGGGCCTTTGTATTTAAATGACCTCCAAGCCCCTTACAATTCCAGAGATTACTTTGCTCCCAAGAAACTGGCTATTTGACCATCCCTATTATAGCAAAAACTATATCAGTTGGATTACTCCATTCTCATAGAAAAACAGACTCAATCTCTCTCTCTCTCCAATATATATATATAAAAATAGGTTAAAAACCAGTTCAGTTTGTCCTTTATCCATCTTGGGTGCTGGGAAAGGGGATGTAATTTGGCCAAATAATCTTCAGGTACACATGCTTTTTGACTTCCCTTGCATTTTACCGTATTTTAAAATGTTTTATGCTGCCGGTGTTTATTCCTGCTGAGACTGCATAATGTTGTTCAACACAAAAAACCTAATTCATATAATCTGCCTCCCCTTGGTTGTCATCTTCTAACCAAATGTTTTTCCCCTCCCTGGCATGGGATGGGAGATAAACTGTGGCCAATCCGAAGAGGGATCTCCAGTGTAGTGCTGGCACCAAGGACCGGGAATGCACGGTTGGCCATCCCTTCAACCTTCCACAAAGTTCTGAAGCTCAGGTCCTCACTGATTACTTTATTATTCAGTTTTATTCTGTATGTGTCCACTGTTAGGTCATTTTCCAGGAGTTTTCTCCACTGTTGAGTAATGTTACAGTTCTTTCACGTTGGGCACTGAGTTTTATGAGGTTTTTATTTTATTTTTGGAAAATGCAAGCAAGTTTTGTGACAAATTCGATTTCGAAAAATGCACTATAAGTAATAACATTTGATTGATTGATAATTTGGTTTTGGAACTATATATATATAGGCAGTCAGTTAACAGCACAGCACTGTGATAGAGGCCGCTAGCTATTCCGAATACAGAATTGCTTGACCTATTTCTGCTCATCCTTATGTGTTCCAGTTTGGCTGTGCAGTGTCTAGTGTGATTCCCCAGCTGTCAGCATCCCATCACCTACAAAAATGAGTTTTCTCACACTATAATCCTATTAAACACACAACACTGGTTTCTCTGCTGTTGCATTATTTTTCCAAACTTTGTCCCGCATACTTCTGAGCTCAGGAATAATGCTGGTTCTGGCCTCACTGGGGAATGCTGCCAACGCTGGCTGAATGATGGCCAGATGTGTGTTTTTTTCCCCGTTTTTTTTTCCAGGAAGATTTGTAATGAATTTCCAGTTCCCTGTACCCTCCTGGAGGGAGCTCTTATGGCATTCTGAAGGAATGTGGAATCCCCAACCCAGCCTAATTGTCACATGTAATGCGTTGACCCCCGCCTCTCACCATTTACAAATAGAACCATGGGAGTTCGTATGGAAATACTGATCAAATCAACCAAACAAAAGGCGTAAAAAGGCGTACATACCTTTGCGTGTGTGACCAGGCATTAAACACTGCTTTAGACATCTTAGGCATCTTAGGCCACATTTCCTTTATTTCTTGTGAAAAAGATATATGTGTGTGTGTGTGTGTGCATCTATATATATAATGATCCTGTTGACCTTTTGGTGGTGGTTCCATCTCCTTACCACACAACTGAAAAGCTGATAAAATAATTCTGTCATTCAGTGAAGGTATAAATATTTACATTTTATTGTTTTATCTGAACTTATAAGCCTGTGTCATTTATATTTAACAGGTGTTAAATTGCTTATCCGATGCTTTAATCTCGAGCAACTTCCATGGTTTACATATTTACATTTTATCTCTATTATATAGCTGGATGGTAACTTTAGAAAATTAGGTTAAGAACCTTTTTCAAGGGTATAACAGCACTGTATGGGTTTTAACATTTGGGCAACATTTTAGGTACAATGTAGACACTTAAACCACTGAGCCAGATAGTTGGACAAACTAAGTTGATTCGCTAACATGTTCTTCTTTTTAAAAATAGATTTATTTAAAATTGAATTGTATTGAAAGCACATTTAACAACAGTCAAGGTGTTTAAACAATGTATTTAAACCGCCAGTAGAAAGAGTTTTCTGCACCTATGCAAGTGCAATTTATTGTCAGATAAATTCTGCCCTCTGGTGGAGTTTTATGATCAGTGCGTGTTAAAATGTGATTGCAATTATTCTATTAATCTATATAAAAAAATAAATACAAAAACGCATTCAAATTCATTTTAATTGATTTAGCAATATCCCATCTAACTTGTGACGTGTGGTCATTGTGAGGGAACAAAAAACTAGGATCTAAAATGTGCTCTTGTAGTGAGGTTAATCTTACCATTATTTCATTTGGAGTTATTATATTCATCTTTTTGACAAGCTTCTTCACCATAACAATGAAGCAAAATCAACCGCATACAAATTACAATAGGCTTGTAAAAGGTATAACTTTCTTTTTGTTTTTTTGAACTACACAATCGTGTGAGCTGACTCAATGGTTTGTGTAGAGAACAACACACCTGTTACTGGCCCCTGTTTTTGTTCCTTTAGCTCTCATCTGATCTGAGCGATTGATTGTTGTGTGTGACATAATCCTGAACCGAAACGCTGCTTTGCTTTCTATGGTCATACGAGCGTAGGAGCAGAGATTTTCTGCTCAACTTCCTTTGCTGTTACATTGGGTCTCCTAGTGACATTGGGTCTCTAAATGTGAGTAACTGAAAAAATTTAATTAACCTCTTTCTTTTAAATTTCTAAAACATTTCACTCCGTACGGTTCTGGGCCGTAAGTAAAGAAGTTATTATATCTACTGCCCAGTACTAAGCTATGTTTTTATATTCAAAGCATCTTTTCTGCGGTGCGTGATGTCGGAGCAGATGCATTGTTTGCTTTGTTGTCCGACTTATTTTTTCACGCTTGTTGTATAAATAGAACAGTCTGTGCTGCTGGGTCGATAACCAAGCGAATTGTGTGTACCTTCCAGTTTATTTCATAAATCTGTTCAGGTCATTTAACAGGCATCTGACGTGCTGCGGCTCACCGAGATGGAGAACAGCATTACGGGCAGGGGGGGTAACGTTTGAAACATCGAACTCTGCACCATTCATTAACGATGTCTCTCCATGGGTGGTTGTACACTCTCAGATTAAAAAAAAGTATCCCCTAGTGAGAGGTCGGCTTTTTAGGCCCAGTTTAAGCCATGGTGAACAGCATCGCTGTATTTCTGTTCATTTTGGTTTTAAAACAATAGTATGAAAAGTGAAATGGGGCAATACCCGAGTTTATTTTTTATAGAAAAATGTCAATTTAATTTTCAGAAGCCATTAGAAAAATTCGGCCACTTTTTTGTGGGGAAAAAAACCCAGCAGAAAACCAAATGTATAAAGATTGTTCTATCAGAACTTTGTTCACATTATTGAGACGACACACAAATAGGCCTAATGGTAATAAATATTTTAATTCAGGAGAAAATACATGTATTAAACCATTGTCTCCAAATTCAAACTACATCAAGGAAAGTATCCAGCATTCTTAGCAGTTGAGAAATTTCCTTCATGATGGCAACATGTCATACATATACTTCGAGGACAATCATACAAAATAGGATTATTAAAGTTATATGTAAACTTTTATATTTTATACCTTAGTAGTCAAATGCCATTTAGGTTAAAAATAGTTTTGTCCTCTCCAAATAGTCTATGCAGAGTATTAAAAAACTGTGAAGGATAAAATCCAAGCAACAATTTATCAGTAGAAAAATGATAAATTAACATATATCTTAATATTTAAAGTTTTCAAATAGGGTCCCATTATTTATGTAGTCATTTCTGCTAGTCCTGTACTGATCAATTAATAAAGTAAGAACTAATACTCGGCACTAAAATCTCAGTAATCAAGTAAATACACGCAAACCATGTGCTCTCTTGAAATACACTGAAGGACATTATTTAGTTGTCCATACAAGTATCTTGCATAGTTTGGTTACGTTTATCCATTTAAACCACTGGACATACAGTTAAGGGCAAGTGGGTCTCCTTGGATCTGAACCAGGATACTTTGGTTGTCCAACACTTAAATCCGCTACTTATAGATTTAATGCATACAAACTGTCACTCACCTGACATTTAGTCCGAAGAAGTTACAAAAGTGTCTAATTTCTAATGATTAAACTCACCTTAGTACAATGTTTTAAAAAAATAATTAAATAATTGCTAAATCAAAACAAGAGCAAAGTGCATTTAAAGAGCAATGTGTACCACAGTAAATTACTGGGCATTATGACTACATGTTTACATAGGTGGTACAGTCTCTTTCTTTCAGAAAATTTACAGAATTTAACTGTAAAAATGTAACTTATTTTTTCCCCCCACTCAAAAACGGAAATAACTTAACACAGAAGAGACAAGATTATCAGTGCAATTACACTTAAGTAGTGTACAACTCCTGGATAAGAATCTAAAGCTAAAGGAAAGGTATCTGGGTAAGTTGAGGCACAGTATTGTTGACGAAGGTACCACAGTTTGTCCTTATACTGAATATTAAGTAAGAATTACCGATGGAGTGTAAAAGAGGGTTTTTTTCTGCCGGTTTGATATGACTAAACCACGCCTAGACGCAACTTGTCGTTTTTGTTAAAAATCCACCCAATCTAAACATTTTTACTCTGTTGCTTTCATTTGGTTTTATTGCTCCGCTCACCGCATTGTAGAATTCAGTTGTTTTTTTGGGTTAATGTACAATGTACCTGAACTTTAGTGCTATATTTAAAACTCTATCGTTACCCTGTATCAAAGTAAACTGGACAGCACCTGAGAGAACTGGATGACAAGGCACAAACCAACTTTTTACTAATGGGTCTGACCCAGTCCATCCTGAAAGCTTGTTTTTCTCTTTAATAAACACTTTTGCTATGGGCTATTTAGCAGCACAATATAATACAGACCAACGTTTCAATTAACAGTAAACCGACTGTGCACTCAGTTAATATCAGAAGGCAGAGAATCTCTTTAATAAAAGGGGCGTGTTCATTTAACTTATTAAAACCTTAAACTAACAGTTCAGATGCATAGTGCTTCTTTGGTTTACGATATCAGAATAAACTCTGGTATCTCTAGGCGATTAAAATTCTGCTGTACTTGACGCTTTCTTGTTCAGGAACACCAGTCAAGGATGCTCTGCTAAACTTATTTATAGTGGAGTGTTCTTGCTTTGGTTAAGGCCATTACTCTCTCCACCCTTCCTGGTACTGTTGTACCACTTCTGGATGACCACTCCGGTGGTGCTGCTGCTCACACACAACGCCCCGCCTAGACTCCACCATGTTGGCGCCTGGTTGAGAAAGAGAAACTGGAAGATGAAGGCCAGCACCACGTCGATGGTCCTCATTAAGGCGACGGGTCCCGCCTTTTCAATTTGCAGTGCTTTGGTGAGGAATGTTTGCCCAGCAATTCCAAGGATTCCTATCAACATGAGAATCCAGCGGTCTTGCCCACAGAAGGGAACGGTCCACTCGCCCATGACAAACAGGGCGATGATGCATTCGATGAAACCGATGACGGCGTAATACCACACAGACAGGTAATAGTGGACGCTTTTACCCATCTTCCTGAGCACCACGAAAGTGCACGCCGCCCCCACCGCTCCCATGAAGGCTGCCACCGTGCCCTTGATGTGATTCGTGTAGTCACCCTCGATTCCGGATGGCCTTGCGCCGAACAGGAAGGGGGGCCTGGCGATTAGAATGACGCCCGCCAGTGTGAAAATGGTGAAAACAAAGTCCCACAGTGTGCACTTCTCTTTGAGGAAGATCCAGGCCAGCAGGGCAGTGAAAACTGGGTTGCTGAAAACGATGACCGTTGCATCAGCCAGCGGCATCTGCTGTACGGCGTAGAATAACAGAATCATGGCATTGGACCCCAGGAATCCTCTTAGAAACAGGAAGATTCGCTTGCCTCTTGGCCCAATGAAGCCAGTTCTTTGAGGAAAAAAAGAACAGACACAAATAATCCGTGTGACATTACACAATAATAGGGATAGTTTCAGCAATTCTATACATTCCCTCAGAGGCAAACATTTACATCATTTAAAGACTCTTACAGTGCATGCTTTGCATTTGGTTCCACTTAAGTCACAGACGTGCCTTCTCTCGCAACGGTGCACAACTTGTCTTGTGAAGGCACCTTTAAAAGAAACTCTGACCACTTACTCGTGATAAATCATGGCAGGCACCACAAATATCATCTGGAAAAAGCACCGGATCGCGCTGATCTCCACGGCGTGAACCCCGTCAATTTTCTTGACCAGGAGTGCGACGATGGAGAAAAACACGGATGCCAGCAGGGCGTACACCAGGCCGAGGCCCGGACAAGCAGGTTTCTTACTTGCAGCTGAGAGAAAGACAGAGAAACCAGTCAGGCATCCAGCATCACTGTCCCAGATTTAACAGCTGCTTGAGCAATACTAAAACTATTGTTGGGATTTTATTATGGAATTATAGCTTGTTGAACTGAATGTCTCACTAGTGGTTGCAGAAGTGAATTACACAGAGTCGAAACCCCTGGACTAAGCTCATGGCTAATGACAATTTGATACACCACTGGATATTGATTTCTCTTGTTTGGATTTAGGCAATCCGCGGTGTCATCCGCGAACGGCTCGTTTGGACATTTTTATCAAATGGCATTCCTTCAAAAGAATGTTAAAATCCTATAACTTATCAGAGTGTCTGTTTCAACACGTTTCGGTACCTGTAATTGGGAAATCAGCTCATGATGAAGCCACCATTGGAAAAACACCTATATAGTAGGAACTGGATTGAGCTCATTCAACAATTGGCCTGTAACACAACAGACTTCCATCAAACAGGGATCAAGTCAAAAGTGGCTTTTTATTTTATTTATTTATTTATTTTAATTAAGCTTTGGCATTTTATCCATTTTGCATGTCCAATTCATTATTAATAATCATTCATTGCAGATAGTTACAGAGCTAAGCAATACTCCAAACTTAAAAGGGTTTAAAACATACCAGACAAGTTTTAGCTCACTTTTAGCAACGCAAGGTATCATTATCCTAGGACACAAGCCATGGTACAACCCACTACTAAGTAGTTCTTTATATCAGCTTTAATTAGTAAGCCTGCACTGCTGAGCAACTAACGATGGAGCAATTAACCCATCACAAGAAAACTGCATACCTGCAGCAGGCATCACCAATAATTTAATTAAAATAAATTAAAACACAAGTGAAAAAAAGTCATTTTGTTCCAGTGAAGGACATTTCCCTTCTCCGTTCTAGGCCTAATGCTGAAGACGCAGGGAACCGTGCCCCCCCTCACTGCAAGGAGGTTAATAGCCTAACCAAGTGATTCCAAGTTTATTTAAAAAATAACTTTTGCGATTCATCAATATACGCACATTGGTAAGCATGAAACTATGCGAAACTTTCCAAAATCCGACGTGACTACTTTAGTTAAGCACAAATTCGAGGAACATGTTGACCAGTGTAACTAATGAACATTGCATTTCTTAATATGTGTGCTTGAACGTCTTTTAAAGTAAACTAGAAACACAATTAAACCAATCAATCAAAATATTACTTATTTGCCAGATTAATATATTCTTCGAATCGCCCCAAAGCGTACCACGTCAGGCAGGGTACACCAGGACTAGACGTCAGTCCATCAAAAGGCAGGACAGAAACCAGTCTCACTTTCATACGCGGCTAATTTAGCAGTCGTCCACCTAAACAAGGAAGTATTTTGAGCCTGGGAGGAAAGCTACGCGAATACCGGGAAAACTTGGTCTAAGACAAAATGAAAACATAGAAAATCTGCTAATTGCACTCGATGTATTAAATAGCCCTTTCTTTTTATGAGTTGAATAAATGTGATGGGCTACTTGCTTATATCAATGATACAGTGATATTAAATGCGATTAGTTGGTTGTAAACGTTTTGATACGATCCCAGCTATTGGTCACAAAAACTGTGCTTTTAAAAACTTCACCGGTTAAAATAGAAAATGCACCGTCATCCTAATTACGAAAAACTGGTTGGATCAAATTAATCCTATTATGAATTGCCGTAGGCAAACTTCATTAACAATACCACGAATCATTATGATCTTTTGTCAAATTTGATGCGAAATCCGAATTATAAATAAAATATCCCAAATAGGAAATGTTAGTTATTGTCACTTAGCTTTGCCACTTACATAACCTGAAGCCTACTAAAAGGTCACAGGCATCTCAAACTACAACTTTCTACAAACTATTCTTGCAGCGTTAGGTTCTATATAAATAAAAGAAAGTCAAATGGTTATTCACAGCTTTGACAAATAGCGTCAAGGTTGCAAAGTATAGTTTCTACCTGTTCTAAGTTATGCATTGACTGTACGGTACCTTTAGAGAGAGTACTTCCCACAGTCTCCGCCGCATTCGGATTACTTTCTTTTCCGCCACGCAGAAAACGATAGAATCGTTCTGATGAGATGAAATTTCCCTTGGTGGTATTCCGGGGCGAATCTGATACATCGTCATCATCTGACACGCGACAGTTACTTTGTAAACGAATTCTTTCAGTTACATGTTCGTTTTCATCAGCTTTGTGAAAAACCTCTACTCTAACATCTTTCTCTCTTGTAGGAATAACAGATAAATTCTCATCTTCATCATCTACAGTAACAGGTCTGTCTCTGGCATCACACATTTTCAAATTCAACAGGTCAGCATCCCTGGTTGCTGTGGTGTCAATCCTTCACAGATCCTACAGGACTAACGAATGACGTTTAATAAGTAACCTTGGTGGCTCCACACACCAGCAATGTTGACTGTTTCGACAGGGGGAGGGGTAATGCGAACACACTGTAAAAGTGTCAAAGCCGGTTGGACAACTATAACGTTTCACAATGTTCTACCAGCGATGATCAAAAAAACTCAAAGACTGATTTTAAACACTACGTGTTACATGCCACTACCTAACTTTTGCATAATTTGAAACCGTGAACAAATGAAACGCATTGATGTAAATAACAGAACGGATGTATTCAAGCTGCCTGGAGCATGTATGTTTGTGTACTAGTATTATATATTTTTACGTAGCACATGTATTGATACACGAGTAAATAATGAATGAGCATCATGATTATTTCTGTTTAATATATATATTATTTAATATTAATTAGTGCCTGTGTAATGTTCTAATGCTATTCGTCAACGCAGGAACAACGTGGCATTTTTGTCGCAAAAAAAATAAAATAAAACCACAAAAAACAGTAATTTTTATTGAAGTGTCTTTATTAGTACTATACAGTTAATAGAAACAAGCAACACTTGAAATAAGACTTCTCCTTCCACAAACACAAAACTACATCTAATTTTGCATTGCAACATGTTAAATTCTTAAATTATAAATGAGTTTTTTAAAATTGAAACAATCCCCATATGAAAGTCTCACTGACATGGTCCCTCTTTTATTTACAAAAGCTTCATTTATAAATAATTCTGCTCACAACTGTAAAGACAGAAATATGTAAACATTTTATTTGGCAGATTGTTTTCTTCTAAACAGGTTAATAAATACATTAAAAAGTACAATTTGTTCATTAACTGGCGTGATTGCACAGGTGTGTACGCTGTGTAGATGCAGAGAATGAGTTAACAATGGCTTTTTAAAAAATAAAATAAAACATTTTTTATAATAAAAAAGGTACACAAGAACAGATGATGACACAAAATAAAAAATAATTATGTTTCTAGCAAGGCATTCATCTGGAAGAATTATTAATGGTCTTTAACATGCGTATAGTCCAAAAATAAGTCCATCGCAAAACTACTGCTTTTTCAACACACACATTTTCTATCTATTAATTACTCAAGTCAATCATTAGGTGTTCATAAATCTGAGCTTTCCCTTTAAAGCTGGAAGCAAGTAAAAACTCACGGTTGTCAATGGAGACAAGGGAGAATGCCCTTGGCGCCTGGATGTTCAGCTCTTGGAAGTGAATAAACTGGCCTTTCTTCGCATCCCAGCGATACACTTGGGTAAGAGAGTAGTCGCTTCCAAGGATGGCGTACTGCCAGTTGCCAACAGAGAAAGGCTGGAACACCATGGAGCCCCGCGAGGGCATTGTCTGTATCTCGGTGAACATGGAGCCGTCCCACTCCATCACCTTGGAGTCTCCGATGAACCTGGTGAGGCAGATGTAGAGCTCATTCTTCACCTTGTAGTGCTTGACGGCGTACACGTCCTCCATCTCCGGGATGTCCGTGCGCCTCTCGAACAGCTTCTGGCTCTTGCTCCACTGGTAGACCACCGGCCGCTGGGAGCTGCTGGAGAGGATCAGGTGGGGCTTGCCGGCGATCTCGAGGTACTCCACGTCCGTGTCCCGGTACCACGGGTGGAGGGACTGGTGGGAGTAGAAGCCGTTGCCGTTCCACTTATAAACGGTCGTGGTGCCCGCCTTGGAGCTGTCGGCAATGACGAAGAAGGACTCGCCGTCGACGCGGAAGGTCTCCACGTCGTTGGGCTTCCGTATCTTCAGAATATCGATGTCTTGGATTTTTATGAACTTGTTGGCCGAGGTGTCCCGCTTATAAATGTGAGAGCCACCAAAGAGCTGGGCAACTATAATGAACAGCTGGTTATCAATGACCAGAGGCTTGCAGACAACAGTGGAAGTGCCTGTAAATCAATTGAAAAGGAAATATTGGACCAAAATACAACTTCTAGGAATAAAAAGCTGAAGAAAAAAATTATTCACATAGTAAATGTTATGTCTTCCAAATCAAATCTGACCTGGAAACTTGAATTAATTGGTTAATTTCCGGGCCTCAAATTCTGCTATGAACAATTCTACACATAAATATTTTGGTAGGGCATCATAAAATGGAATAGTACTCACTCTCGATGTTATCATAATTTCGAAAGACCATTTCAACATGATCCCACTCCAGAAAGCTGCAGGTTCCAGTGAAGGGCTGGGCAAATACCATGAACTGATCATTGCCAAAGGCGAATGACTCAACTGAAATTGATTCGAATTTGAGAGACTGATAGGCAGCAAACTCTGTAAAACAAAGCAAACAGCTTCAGTTACTTCAGAATAAGCAGGAAGGTAAACTATATCAGGACTGCTTCCTGAACGTGCATTCTACTTGTCCTTGACGCGGGATATTTTTGGGGATAGGTTTTTAATAATTAACTAAATCTATTCAGATGTAATTTGGCAGAGGGCAATTACAATATTTTCTTGGTCCTGGATTACAAAGTTTTGTCCCGACAGTCACAAACCTTGCTATTTCCAATCAGTTATGATTACTCCAATCACCTGCTGTTATGCAGTCAAATGACTGCGGCCCAAGGTCATTGATTTTTTTTCCCTGGTAAAGCGGAGGGCTGCTACAGTAGATCTGATCAACAGTTGCATTTGTCGTGTACATCCAGTCAACCAGCCATTTCAGTTTGCAGTCGCAGATGAAGATGTTTCCACGCAGATCCCTTAAGAAATTACAAGGCAAAAAAAACAAAACAATGGTGTCCCTCGCATAATGGCACAATGCAGTAATCTGTGAAAATATAAACCGCAGCAAACATTTACAAAACTACCGAATAGCACTGAAAACGCATCACATGAAAACCTGTAAAGGTTACATGTGACAAAGACTTGTGTACAAGGTTTAACATGTACAGATTATGTACGTTTACCACATCCATTCATGTAAAATACAGGCATTTTAGGTAACCTACTGTTTTACTATTTTGTATAGTACATTCCTGTAAATCAAAATTCTGGGAGTGAAGATAGTACTTATCTTATACTAACAATCCTGTTAACAGTAAATAACTGCTAATCACACTGCATGTTGGGATATTAAACTGACAAACTGTGCTGAAATGCTTCTGAATAAGTCAGAGAAAGGAGAGGATAGAGAAACAAGCGAAACAGAAAATTTAATTGATATTTCTATTTAAAAAATTTTTTTTTTTAAATGTCACGTAGCCTAAACCTGTGAGTATCTTGATGCAAGTTTCTCTAATTATCATGTCTGCCTCCACTGACTCATCACATACAAAAAAAATTGTACGTTTCTGTGAAGAAGGGTTATCACCTCCAGTGGAGTCCTGGCAGCAAGAACCAAGAATCATGAATCGAACATCTGGGGAGTACACTGTTGGCTATCTCAGTGCTGAAGCTACAGAGCTATCAGCTCAGGCCCTCGCTGATTACTTTATTATTCAGTTTTATTCTGTATGTGTCAACTATTACGTCATTTTCCAGGAGTGCTCTTTTGGGACTACCTTTGGGGTCAGGGAATCTTTTTTTCCTTTCTCCTTCTTTCCGTTTGGCACTGGAAAATGCAATCTGTTCAGCACATCGTGACAAATGACATTGGTAAAAATGTGCTATAACAAATGTAGTTTGATTGATTGCATGTGTGATTATTGTAGTAACGCTACTACTGTAAAAATAACAGGCAACCCTGCTGCCAGTAATTTACATTTTTTTACAGTGAAGATTGAAGTGACGAGGAAGTATTCAAAATATACCTACACTTTGGTTAATGCATCCATGCCCTTGAAAACATCTTTGGGTAAGGTCTGCAGATTATTGTACGCCAAGCTCCTGGTAGCCATTGGAGAGAAACATAATTGTACATTAGAGGTATCGAATATCCATTTCTACACCATTTATATTCAAATTTGTACTTACTATGCATTGAACCTACCTTGCCTACATTCCAACAGTGAAGTATTATGCTGACTTAATTCTCCCATCATGTCAATAGTAATTATCACACAATGTTACACTGGAGAATATTTGTCCACCGTAGTTTACAGTTTCTTGGTGTTCAGCCAGGAATACTGCATGTGGGCGGTTGGAGAGAGGTGAATTTAAGGCTACGAAACAGTTTATTTTTAGTCTTGCTCTTTCTGCAAAAAAAAAAAATTATTTCTATTTTAAGAAAGTGGAATTAAAAATGTTTTTGCATTCGGTGCTTATAGGCTGTTATTTTCTTTTAGGATTATTATAATGAGTTATGCAAAATATGCCTAATAATAATCAATGAACCTTGCACTTGAAGTAGTTTATATGGCCCAGAATCATCAACCAAGAATTGTGCTGGCAAGTATGGTACTGTAAGTCCTCCTTTGTCCGTGTAGTACAGATTTTCTTCTGCCTTACTAGAGAGAACAAAGCTCACTTTGTCATCTAACTTTGGCTGCCAAAAAGGTCTCGCTGAATTTCAGGCTTTCCTCAAGACAAATTACATTCAAGGCATTTTCCAGACTTGTTCTCAACAATTTGATTAGTATCTCATTGACTTTATTAGTCAGTGTCATGAGAAGAGAAGATACATTGCCAGAGCAGCCTTGTGCATTAAAAAGTGAGAAGCAAAGCTATAAAAAACTGAATAATTACTCAAAGTGGAACAGTAATCAAACACGTGATATTGTACTTCTGTCTGGCTTGCCGTCATTAAGCAGACACCTGCATTTTACAATTTATTTTCTCATCAAATCGTGGAAATTCAGGTGAACAACAACGGATAGTGTATGGCACAGTGGACAGCCGTTAGTATTGGTACCCCACTGTTTCAGGGTCAACGTCTGTGGAGCGTGTATGATTTGTGCGAGTATCCTCCAAATAGTTCTCAAAAAGAAATTGCATTTTAGGTGGATTGGCCCTGTGTGTGTCTGCCTGTCTCTCTCCTGCCCTGCAATGGACCGGCGTCCCGTCCTGGGTGTAGCCTGCCACAACTACGTCTGCCGGGTTAGGCTCTGGTGCACAGCGACCCTGAATTGGATAAGTGGTTACATCAGACTAGTTAGTTGCCTTATGCCGCATGCTGATAGTAAACCTTGATAATTTAGCAGAAAACAAAAGCTATTGTTTAAACGCAAACAAAGGCAGCTAGTGCTAGGGTACCATTAATCCCTGTGCATCGCGTCTGCAGAAGACGGATGCTGCTGGATGAGGGATCTATGCACGTCTTGGCATATGGGTTCACAGAAGCATCCTCCTACTCAGGCAGACGAAGGAAGCACACTCTGTACTGCAAAACCCCGCAGTGGGAGATGCCACATTAACGCCGCAGAACCGCTTGAAGCCGTCTTGGCCGGCTTATCCAAGGCTGCCGTTGCCCAGCCGATGGTTGCCAGGGAAAACCAAACTGAATTCCATTAACTTGGTTCAAGGAGGGGCCCTCCCCACATCGTGTCCGTCATCTGCAGCGTTGTGGACGGGTTCAGGTTCCTGTCTTTGTTTTCGCAGGGGGGCACACTGCTTGATTTTCCATGCCTGTAAGCAGTCCACTGGCTCCTCACCAGGCTAGGCCCAGATTGAGCCAGAAAACAGCAGGTCCAATGGACACCTTCTGTTGGCACTGGGAAACCAGGCTGCCCTAGCGTCGTGCTTACTGCACGGTACTGGCAGAAAACGTCTCAGAGCTGAGAGGAAAGTTCAGCACTGGAACGGGTCGCCGTAGTGGTTTGACTGCGGGGGAAGTGCATTAGCACAGCTGCACAACTTTATTCCTGCCATGGTCTTTTTGAGGGAGACGCCTGGGGTAGTCAGATGAAGCCAAACCCTTGGAGCTACGAGAGCTACTGCTGCCGTCGTACACACTGTCTGTCATAAACTGCATTAACTAGCACTCACCACACGCACATACACAGTTGGCAAAAAGACACACAGTGGCCGTGACAATCCGCTTGTGTGACAGCTTTGCAATGACAAGATAGCACGGGAACGCTCTCCACTACTGTTGCTCTCACCAGTCGGTGAAAAGAGCATCCACATGCTTCTACCTGTCAAGAGTCGTTCCTGATTCCAGATATGATTTACCAGGGTACTCTATGTGGGTGCACATAACAGTAATGAAGGTGGGGGAACTGAATCAGGATGTATGAGAAAGTTGATCAACCGTGATTATGTTTTCACAGAAAATAGTCTTTCACCACATTTTCATTTCTGTTGTTGACATAAATGAACACAATCCAGGCATCAAGACTTTTTAAGCAGACCACAACAGACAAATTTCCAGAAGCCAGCAGCAAAGCTTAACATCACAGATAAGAAAACTATGTAAAACGAGTTTTTTTTAAAGGTGCAAATACTTACAAGTGTATCAGAGATTTAAGACCTCGAAAAGCGTAAGGTGATATGGATTTGATTTTGTTGTTCTCAATAAACCTGCGGAGAGTAGAATAACAGAATGACTACGCTATTACTGGAAAAAAATACCCAATTAATCACATCTGTAAAAAGTGATGTAACTCACAGATATTCCAGGTGGGGCAGGCCAAGGAAAGCATCTTCATTAATGGAATCAAAGGAATTGGCAGTGAACAAGCTATGAAAGAAGAAAAAGATAAACTGTGTGCCTTTCACTTAAATTCACATTGCATTTTAAGATCCATAAACTATACCAACGTTTCTGTATGCAGTTGTTAACTTCTTACTGAAGCAAATGACACCACTTACTTTAAAGATGGTTTTTAGTTTTGCAGCACTTGGGGACTAAGCCAATCAAAGTGCTGAAGTGATAAATTAAGGAACTTAATGGACTATCAGACATCGACATAATTTAGTCAAATAAAAACAAAAAGAAAATAGGATCTGAGTTGGCTTATTTGTGTTGTTGATTTTACTTGACAGCTTTCAACTTTAACTGTTTAATTAAATTGTTTAAAAGCCCCCACTGACTTAAACTGCTATGGCCTTGTTTTAAGTTAAGACAAGCAAATATAATTTCTGTTTATCTCTGAGTTTGGTTTCAAATGACCTTAAGTAAATAAAAAAAAACATTCTTAAAGGCAATACCATGACAACGGGATTGGATGGGAATGGAACACCTACCAGGTGTTTAAATAAAAGAATAAATCTGTATGGTCCTAACTTTCAATAACATATTTTAGGTAGTTTTGTAGCTGCCCCTTTCTTGTCAAATTGATATGTTATGTAAGTTATGAAAAAGGGTAGGGCTGCTTCAACCTCCTCTGCATCTGGGCGGAATTATCTTCAGTGTTTCCTCTGATGACCAAATAAGTATTTTAGGATAATTATCCTATTTACAAGTTTATATATACATACACAATTGTGAATGACCTGTGCTTTAAAATGTTTTTATCTCTATATAAACCAAAGCTAGCTGTTGTCAATGCCACTTTTACAGCTTTATTGCAGTTTCTGCACTGTTCCTACAAAAAGCCTGTTTAATGACTTGCTGGCGATGCATTCTGTACATTCAGAAGTGACAAAACAAGCCTGACCATTTGCTGAAAAAACGTGGCTGTCTGAATGATCTAGAACTTTGCAATAACTGTCTCGACATTTACAAAGCAAAAATTGTTTGTATAGCAAACAATATGTCAAAATAAATGCACTTTCACTTAATTATATGAGCATTAACCAACACAGGACACGTATCACATTCGATACACTTTAACGTATTAAAACTAATGTTTTAATTTATCCTCCCAAATGATGTTGGATTACATATGTTTACATATGACATTCCTGCTGCGGCTACTTTCTAAAAGATGTGGTAATGGTCACATCCGTCCAACCACTAAATAATACCTAAATTAATGAAAACACGATTGTTTACTTTAAAATCTGTTTCACCGTTTGGGAGGTTTGTGAAAATAATATATTGGCTGTTTCCACGTGTTCTTTTAAAAGCTTCGGACGGGTTTTGCTATTTCCATATTGTTACATTCACTTTCAAGCTTATAACATGCGTTCTTTTTGGTAGAAAAAAACCAAAAAAAAATACAACTAGGTGGTAATTGTGGTTAAACATGTGAAAACATTCGGCCATTATTTCGTTCATGGGAATGAATGCGTTGAAAACACGATCGAACCTATAGTCCACCATTCCTTTTCGATCGGATAGTGAAGAATAGTAAATTATGAGATTTTTAATTTTACGTAAAAGCGGAAAACGTGCCTTCGTTTTACATACTGCATTACATACTTCTGACACCTTCTGAAACGCCCTTTCAAATTCTAGTTAAAAACCTTAGTGCCACAAATCAGACGGACTTATTCCAATTAGTGCTCGTCTTTGTCCACCAAATATGTAGGATGTAATGTTAGGATATACTGTGCAACGTCTGTGATAAACCCATACAAATTAAATAAAATTTGTAAAAACATGTAAACAGGTAAAATCACTCACAGGAGCTGCAGGGCAGGTGTTTGTACGAAGCTTCCTTCGGGAATTTCGCTGAATCCAGATTTCACAAAAGATCTTATAAAGAAGAAAGTAACATTTACGCGATGCAGCGTATTGTACGAAAAATACTGATTTCACAACCGCATAATTTACCACAGAACTGGAAGTCTTCATGCCAAAGGCTGATTGTATATCATTTGATACGCTATTATATAGCAGACAACAACGTATTCTAACAAGAGTTCTTCAATACAATGTGAGCTTTGAACATAACAGATAATATCAGGGGTATAAGGACTTGTTTTTCTGAAAACGGTATTCATCAATCTTTCAATATATTAAAAAAAACTGTAAATAATTGTAGCGTATTTCAGAAACACTTACAATGAAACGACATCAGAAGGAAAGCTGCGCGGAACCGATCGTATATTTTCACATAGGGCATTATCTTTGGTGCAGGTACAAGACGAGGGGCATCTAGGTTGCTTCGCTCTCTTACTCTCTACTACAAGCAGCGCAGAGGCAATCCAAAGCCACAACGTGTATCTTTTGAAGGTTTTGTTAGCATATCCCATCCTTTTGGACCACTATGATTGTAACCAGCGCGTAGAATATTGCTGCACATTAACCAGTTTCTCCGCTGTAAATGTATTTTATTTGCTTCTTGGAGGCCAATCCACCCCTTTCTTCTTCTTGTTTCTTTTCTATCTTTGCTTCTGCCGCTGCCGAGTAACGAATTCAACTGAGCAGAACCCTCAGTAGTCAGGCGTTAATCCAAGCAATTCGTCCTGGGAGCCGTTGTGTTGCGAACGAAGTACAAAGGCAGCAAGACGCAAAATCCAAAGAGAATTGTAATGATTAAAAAAAACAGTCCCTCAAATGATACACATTGGAACAGTAGCCTATATAAATAGCTATAAATACAAGTGAGTAGTGGAACAGTGAAATGATTTCAATTTTATTCGAGTCAAATGTATTTGTTATTTAATAGACTACAATGGCTCGTCTAAAATTACGTTTACTGTGACATATCTAGACTCCACCGCGTTTTAAAATAATGATCTGCGCGGCTATTGGCCAGATCTCAGGAAAACATTCATTCGTCTATGTTGCCTGGAGAGAGTTGTCCTTGTCCTTTAATCCAATGTAGGGTGCTTTCACTCGTCTTCATCCACGTTTTGTATACGTGGATATGCAAAAACAATAATGGTATTTATTTGAATATATACACACACAAAGAACTGTTCCCAACGATTGATCAAGAGGGTCTAATCCCACATTACTCTCGTTACATGAACACAATCTTTCAAAACCTGTTTCTGAAAGGTTCCACTGCCTATTGTCATCCACCATAACCTAATAATAATGTATTTGTTAACAATTTAGCATATTCGTTTTGTTAAGGATTAACCCATCAATGTTTGAAGTGAATAGATGAGCTATAGAGGATGTTTTGCCTGGTATGGTACGTACACCGATTACACTGAATTTCCTTTGTAGCGAATTTTCCCCTTTTAGTCTAGGCCACTAAGAATGCAGATGGCGTTTAATGCTACGTCTTTGCTGTATTCAGTGGAGGAACCCATAAAATATTTAATAACAGTCATGTAATTTCTTCCTTAGAAGGCCTGCAAAAGGTTTACCGTCTTCTTTTCTTGTAAACGAGAAGGCCAATTCAGTTATAGTACGGTAGCCTACTTTACAGTGATCTGTTGTCCCAGTTTGGGGAAAGGGAATTTATGCAATGCGCCAGCATTGGTTCGGACCTTGTTGGTGGCATAAATGAGTGAAATATTTCCCAGTTGTCTTCGCTGAATAAAATTACCCCTTATGTAATTTATGTCAACGGAACATTGTACGAATAAGGACGTCAGACTAATTCAAATAAGCGCAGGGGGCTGAACTGGAATGTTGTGAATCTGATGCAAATGTAATCAAAATTATGTTGCGTTCAGTCGTTTACTCTAAAGTGGAAAAAAGTAACAGCCAAAGTTTTATGTTAACCTCATGTGGTTGAACGCGGAATGTAGCGAGTGGGCCCACAGATTAGGTTGGATTACATTTGAAAAGGATTACCCTTCCTCTGGCGCACACTTTAACAAACGCGGCTGCAGGTGCAGTTTACAAATTCTTTTTAAGATATGTTGTCTTATATTCATGCCATACCGTTGTCAGATATGTCAACTCTTTATAAATAAAATCAAAATATTACTCATACTCAATCAAACTATTTTGTACTTTAAAAACGAAATTAAATAAAAATAAAACTAATCCATGGTCAGTTGCCTGGTGCGCAAAAGACGGCAACTGACGACATATTTTTTGTTGTCGTTTTGTTGGCGTCATCAAACTGCGCTGCGAATCTGAAACGAAAACATCGCCATACCAGAACCTGAGGAATAATGGACCCGAGTGGCAATCTCGTGAAGGTAGTTATTTCCTGCTGTGTGTAATTCGTATATATGTCGATACTTTTAGTGAATATATTGTATAAAGACTAAAAATATAAAATAAGTACAATTAAGAGGTGGAGGAAATTAGTCTTACCACTATGCGTTTTTTATTTATTTATCGGTAACTAACTAGAAATTTTAGAGCATCAGTCTGCAGATATTATGCAGGTTTGGTCTACGTTCATCACATTTCCTACACCCACCATTTTCATATTAATGACACGAAGTTGATTACAGATATAACTAAATATCTTGCATATATTTGGTCCAGTATCCGGTATTGGTGTCCAATTCATTTGCTTTTATTTTATTTATATATTTTACACAGTGGCAAATAGAAGGAGTAGTGAAGGAACCCCATAGCATTAGTGAAGGATAAGAAGTTTGCTGTCAAAGCCAAAACAATATAATGGTGGTACGATGAGGATGATAATGTTACCACTGTAAACTGGATGTTTTCTTCAAGATAGGCAACTAGACTATCATTAGGAATTGTTATTAATATAACATTATATATTCGTTATATATAACGAATTCTACTTACCTCAGTTCCCTTGCAGAATATTTTCATAGTTTCCATTTGAAAATTCTGTTTAAATTGAACTTTTTTAAAATTCTTAAATAATAATAAAAAGTTTTTTTTCGTTTTAAAAAGTTTTTGTTACGTTCACCACTGTTACAATAAAAAATTTCGACTCCTTACGCCTTTTGGGTGATGGCTTTTATTCGGACCATTACTTCATCAGGTTCTTATGTGACAGTCCAATAAATTAAATAGAAGCTGTAGCTGTGTCTAGTGCATTTTTTTAGTCTCATTTGGATTAGTTAAGTTTATATGCACACATCACCAAAATAGTTACATTTCCTGGGATTGTTTTTTTGGTAAATTGTGATGGGGGGGATAACAGAACATGATTGATGTTATGATAAGCCTCCATGGTGTTAGTGGACTGTAGATAAGATCTGAGATCTAGCTCCGACTGTAATCCTGACCTTGTAGCCATGTGACTGTTGCCCTGGTGTTGCATTTCCAGCACTTTGCTGAAGTGCTGATTTTAAAGCTGACCTCCCTTTGAATCACCTCTGGATATGACTGATCATCCCTTTATTTGTCTTATTCTGGGGGTGTGTTATTTCTCTGATGCAACACAACAAAGGAAGATAGCATGCTTCACAGTTCTGTTTGTCTTCTGCCATTTGACAGTAATCTTTTCCAGGTAACAACAGTAAATGAAAAATTAAACAAGGCAATGGGAAAAACCTTTACAGATGTGATCTTGAGGGATATATAGTGTGTTATAAGAAATAAAACAATAACTCTGTAAAGCACCAAATTATGTGCTATCTCTGCTAACAAAACATAGTATAATTAAACAGTAAATACTGCATAGTTCTGTGGGAAGTATAAGTAAATATGAGTATATCTGTGTAGTTTATTCCTGAAAGAGTCAGTAATATTAATATCTGGGGTTTTTTCCCCCTCTATGAAAAGTTAAACTTACAACTAACCTATTGTCTAGCGCTGAAGATTTGCGTGTCCAGAGGAAATGTCCTAATATGAGGACTGCTTTCCAGGTTCATGTGGGTGGAGGGTATGACTCAGACTTCAGCGACGATGAGAGCCTGGGAGGGACATCCCAACATGAAAAGAAAAGGTAGACTCATTGCCTTACGTCTGAGAAATGAGCTCATTTTTAGAACTACCCTGTGGGGGCATTTTACGATGACTGAAATTTTTTTTTTAGTTTGACAGAAGGGAAATTTGCTTGCTACGTGAGCCTGATGCCGCTGTAGGCAGAGGTAGTGTACCTTCATTTAGGTAGCACACTTAGTGGTGCTCTATAAGAGATCTCATGTTGGCTGCTTCAGTTCCAGAATTTCCCTTCTGTGGCTGGCCGTGGTATGAACTGTCTGCAGCAGTACTCTTAGGGCTGCGGAGTCTGACTCGGTCTGACTCGTCCTCAATGTGAGGCCTGTGATTAATTTGTTTCCTCACTCGTTGTGACAGATTTGGTGAAACGTGTTGTACAGCAGAGCGGCAATATCCAAAAGAGAAATGACCTGGGAGGCAATTACTGAACAAAGAACTCCCTAAAGAGGACTTTGCAGTTAGTGGTGAACAGTATCTGATAACCGGAAATGCTTCGCGACGCCAAACACGGGGATCACTGCCCCCGTTCCCCAAAGTACATTATGTGCTATTTGCTGCATCAGTGTTATAAGGTGCAAACGTAATCAAATTTTATCTCCGCAAGCTACAATGTTTAAACTGCATATTCCTTTTCTCTGAATAGCAATGCTCCCGATGCAGAAGACGAATTAAAGGTCTGTGTGTGAATTGTTGTCTCCGTTCTTTTGCCCATTCAATCGCAGGAAACGCGAAGATGCTCTCCTGCTGCAAAAGCCTTTTCAGAGAGGGAAACACACAAAGGTGGCCCACAACAATGTTGCCTCAGCGGAGTGGGACAGGTACGGGCATCTTGCTCCGAAGTGCGGACCCACAAGCGTGATGTGATCCTGTGAAAGGCTGCAGTGAGGTCTGACGGTAGATAGTTGCACCGCAAATCCCAGCACTTCTGTTGTACCCTTGAGCATAGTACTCAACCCGAACTGCTTGGTTAAACAACCAAACTGTATTAGTCTATGTGGGTAACGGCATCTGCTGAGTGACTGTAAGATGTAAGATATTATTGTTATTTTATTTGGTCTTTTCCACAGGGAAGAAGCTCGAAACAGACGACATCACCTGATCTCCATGAATGCTGTATCCTTCCAGTGCTAAAATGAGAGCAATAGTGGGATCAATAAAGTTATCGTATTTACAGAAGTGTTCTCTCTTCGTGTTTAGCTCCAAACTGGAAGGAGACAGTTCAGTGTAGTATGGAATTACTGGGTTCTCATTTAAGGGCAAGGGCAGAGTGAATACTTAGAGAACCGGGTCCCCATTTAAGAGCAGGGGCAGAGTGAATACTTAGAGAACCGGGTCCTCATTTAAGAGCAGGGGCAGAGTGAATACTTAGAGAACCGGGTCCCCATTTAAGAGCAGGGGCAGAGTGAATACTTAGACAACCGGGTCCCCATTTAAGAGTGAATTCTAAAACATCCGAGTTCCTTTCTTTTTACCCATCTCTAAGGTCCTGTTAAAGAGGACTGTATGTGAAAGCACCCTTAATACACAAAAGTGTTTGCAAGTTTTGAAATTAGTTTTAAATATGCAAAATAAGGCGACTGGTATTCTCCTGGTATGGTGTGTAGCTTTTACAAACACCGTTTGATAACAATGCTAACATCTCAGTAGGTTTTAAAATTTCTTTTTAAAACAATTTTTCTCCTTCAAATAAATTATACACAGTTTGACCGACACAAGAAGTTCGTCAGTGACTATATATTGTATTACGGTGGAAAACTGGAGGATTTCAAACGCTCCACGTAAGTTCCGCGCTTTTTGTGTTGCTGCACATGAGTATCGGAGCTGCCTTCAGGTAGATGACTGTATTATTATTATTATTATTATTATTATTATTATCTACGCCTTCCCCCTCCCCTCGCGCGCTGTGTTCCAGGAGCGAGGATAAGTCAGACCTGGACGTGGTGAGGGAAAACCATCGCTTCCTATGGAGGGAGGAGGACGAGGAGGACATGACATGGTAAGAAAGGCAGGCCGCGGTCTCTGCCAGGAGGAGACGGGCAGCCATGTGCTCTGGCCTCACTCCAGACATCCTTTATGTTTCCTCTTAGTACTGCGTCTTTCACAGACCTGCTTACAAGGCAATACTCAAACAATGTGCACCTGTATATCACAGGCCATTTGGCCTAGTCCATTAAAAGTATGTTTCTATTAGGTTTTGAAAAAGCTACTGTATATTTAATGTGAATTTACTAACTTATTTGTTATTAGATAATGCATGGTTGTCTTGCATCAGCCTTGATAAACTAATAGCCTAAAATCTTTAAGGAGCTTCTCAAATGCAAGCAAAATTGAATTAATATGCAGCCTTTAAAAAGTTTCATGTTATCCCGTTGAAGGGCTAATTATAAATGAAATACTGATATCTGCAAGTCTGGCCATGATAATGAAATGCAGTTTTTGTTTTTCCCCATCAGGGAGAAAGAGCTTGCAAAAAAGTACTATGATAAGCTTTTTAAAGAGTACTGTATAGCTGACTTAAGCAGATACAAAGAAAACAAGGTAGGTGTGGCAGTCTTTCCGGTCATATCACTCCTTATTTTGTATTTTTTCACCCTTTATTTAAAAGTATTAAGGAGCAAATCAACCTCTACACATTTTTGACTTATTAAACGTCATTTAATTTAAAAAATGTTTGAAATTTCATGCCTAAAATATTAGAAAAAATCAAATTCCCTGTTTCTTCATTAGTTTGGGTTCCGGTGGCGGATCGAAAAAGAAGTTGTTTCAGGCAAAGGTAAAAGCTGTTTTAAACATTCCCTGTCTTTCGTGTCCACGCTCTAAAACCACCGCTGAAAACTGCTGAGATTCACTCTCTATTAAAATGCCACCCGGATCGATGGCTTTTAAAGAGCAAATATCATCGTTTCTTTGGATGATTGTCGGTTACATTTCATCATGACGGAATGTGTCCGAGTTCCTGCTTTGTCATGTCCAGGGGATCGAGGGGCCGTTCGGCAAGCGCTGGAGGAAACCTAGTGGCCAGTCTAGTTGTAGTTCTGCCCCCATGTAATTCAGTGGAACTGTTCCTGACCAAATGAGGTCGATTCCACTGTGACTTTCCTGTTCTAAAATTACTTTCAACTATACATATTCATACTCTCACCATATTTTTAAAACATAATATAGCCCAGATCTGAAGACATAGGCATTTTTATCATATTGAAGAGTCGGTGGCAGCCAGGGGGAATGCCTATGTGATTTTTGCGTTGGTTAGGTCATATATGGCACAATTGTACTAATGTAGCCCAGTGCTCATGCTCTATCAGAAGTGAGCAGACAATGCGACATGGCGACAAGGAATTATGCATTTTTGTGGCGGGTTAGTGACACAATGTAAGCCATTGAAAAGAATAGGAAGTCAATGGCGGTCAGAGTGTAGCGATATGTTTTTGATTTTAGAACCCGTTGTTGTTATTTAAAGAATTATATATTTAAATTACAAATATTTATATATTAAACATTGGCGTTTCAAGTACAATAGAAATACTCCAAATGTAACAGTTTATAAGTAATCCAAGGTTCTAAGGAGGGTTTCTTGCCACTAGATGGCAGTATAGATTTGTCATAGTTGCTTTTTCAATTGAAAAAAGGGTGATTTTTCACTCCTACTTTATGTAACGGTTTTTACATAATGCCTGATAATTAAACTTAAGTTGTATTTGTGCATGGTGAGTCTTAAGCCGGAATATCCTGTTTCTGGGTAGGGTGAAGGATAGCGCTTGGTACTGTTACCATGATAAGAACAATGTACCATTATAAAAATGAATGAAAAGTAGGAGAGTGAATGGGTTTTTAAATAAAAATCCTGGGACCGTCGCAGATTTAGCTAGCGTTAGGGTGCCCGAAAGTGCAGCCCTGTGTTCTGCTAATGCTCTTAAAGCCACTGACTGGAGCATGCCGCACCCATTGACCTGTGTGGCTTCTTTCAGTCAGGACACCACCATTACACGGGCTGTCACTCTGCATTTAGCCAGGGTGGTTTGGATCCTCTCTGTTCGGCCTTGGTGATCCGACACGCTCGTGACGCCGTCCGTGAGGTCGAGGCGGGACTCCTGCTAGCGCGGATCGCACCGCCAAAGGCCCAGGTCCGTTTGTGAAACGCTCTGCTCTCCCCCGACGATATAATGCGATGATTTGATAAACGAGGGAGACTTAGAGGGTTTACCCTGACCTGTTTCGCCGCTCAGCCAGAAAAAGCAGCTTCGCGGTGACGGCGATTGGTAAGAAAACGGCGACCCCAAGTACGTCAGCAGGCGAGATGGGATAATTGGAGAGCGTTAAAAATCCATGCTGAGGCTTGGTGGAAAGCCAGACGACCCTGTGTCAGGCCCTAAGTGCTCTCTCCTCTAGGCAGAGCAGTACACATATCACCTTTTTCTAGCGAAGCAACGTGACAGGCAGGCTGGAATGAGGGGTAAATCCTGTCAGGTGCTATTTATATGTTTGGATCGGCATACAGGCACAAGGGAGCTGGACCCGAACTTGAGCTGGCTCGGTTACGCTCTAAAGTCACAGTCTGGCATTTCTGACAAACAATCTTAATCTTATAACCTTATAAGGGAATTCAGTTAACCTCAAGGTTTACTTTTTTTCAAGGTTTAAAAATCTTTCAATTCTTTCAAAAATCTTTCAATATATATATATGTATTGCATACGACACTCATTTAAGCCATACTAGCAAGATTTTTCATGAATTACCAAAACTTAAATATAAGGAGGCCAAAAATTGTACACATGGATGGAAATGAGAGGCACTGTTAAAATACAGTAGAGCTAAGTAAGACAGTTACTGGAGTGATAGCAACATACCGGTTTTCAAGGACACCCTAAATGTTGCCTCATGGGTAGGGGGACAGACTTCAAGCAGACAGATTACTCTGCTCCAAACTCTCTGTTGGCACTTGCCCGCTGTACCCACATCAGTGCTAGCTAAGTGCCAAAACATACTCACTAATACTCACTATACTCACTGTTGGCAGCTTTTTTTACCCACCCCTGCTTTACCATTTAGCCAATGTTTTCAATTGTAAAATATCCAGAGTTACAGAGATGGCTTGATGATAAATTACCAGAAATGATCCCTACCTCCCCCCTTGATTTTTCTGAGATGTAAATTTTTAAGATGTTGATGTTATGACACCAGTCAGACTGTGACAATGGCCTGTATTGAGTAATTTATTTCAAAATCGTGGGGCTATATTTTCATACAGCATCGTCTTTAAGATTAACACTAGCAAGTTACTGCATTTATTTGGCTGAAGATGTGCAAAAATAAATATGACAACATCAATAGCAATATCTTGCTTTCTAATAATGTTGCACAATTGTTTGTTGAATAGCTGCAGCCCACAAGGAATGTTTGGGAAGCTTTATTGTGGCGCGGGGTGAGGGATCGTGGTGGGGCAGGAATACGCATTGGCCGCCTTTCCTTGCGAAGTAATCGGGCCCGATGCCAGTTTGCCTAGCCATTCCGGCTCTTATGCACCAGGTCCTCTCTGCCAGGAGAAGGGTCGATCCTGGTCATGTGATGGAGCGCGGCTTGATCCACTGAAGCGCCCAGCGGCGCTGACGTCGTTTGGTTCCGCGAAGGGGGAGAATAAGGGCCACGTGTGCGATTTGACGAGGGGGCACGAGGATTCCCACACCGTGAAGGGCAGAAGAAGCCCTGGCAGGAGGGCCACCTCCCATGACGCACTTGCTAGAGGGCTCTGAAATCTGGAGGATCCGCTATTAAGCCTGCTGTAGTTAAACCCGCTGATAGACAGGTTAAGGATCTGTCAGTTGTTGGAGTGGCAGGAGCCACTGAGCTGCCACGGCTCAGGGAATGCCCCCACCCCCCCCCCCACACACAGGTTGTGACAGGCCTCGTTTGGCGGTACCCACCCCTAATGACCCAATCGTGCAGATGTTCCCCGGTATCTTTGTTCATCTCAGTTACCACTGTCACGGGTCACTGAGAAATGCCACGACGGCCTTCCTCACGTCCTGTCCCACTGTAAAAATGCTTCTCATCAGACTGGCTCACATCGCACGTATGTGGCGTCTGCATTGCAGGGCAGTTCTTCTGTGGCAACAAGCGCTGTGAAACGCAGGAGGGTCTGAAAAGCTGGGAGGTGAACTTCGCCTATGTGGAACGGGGGGAGAAGAGGAATGCGTTGGTTAAGCTGAGTCAGTGATCGTGCGGCCAAGCCTGTTTTAAATTTTCCCCCAGCATGTAGCAAATTTAAATAGGGTGGCCTAGAGGGTAATGCAGTTCATTTTTATATTTAGGGCCATACCCAGCCATACCCATACAACAGATATTGAAGGCTGGAACGTATGCAATAGAATTTATTGATTAGAACGAATTCCAGTTTTAAAGATTAAAGCTAAATCTACCTTGTATTATTTTGGTTCAACTTTTAACTAGGTTATACGTCTCTGTTGAAGTTCAAAAGACGTTGCTTGTCACTGTTACTCCATCAAATACTTTTCCAATTCCAGAAATGATTTTACTTTCTAGGGGTTTGCCCTGAGTGTTCCTACAAGCTAAATTACCATCACAGGTAAGAATGTGTTCCTTAAAACCCTGTTCAGGTTTTCTGCTGCCTAAGTGAAACGTTCCGGTCATTTGTGCGTTTGTACATTGCTTCGCAGGAGGAAGGAAGTTAAATCCAAGCGAAGGTTGCAAACAGACGCAAAGACCGACGGGCCACGGTCAAAAAGACCCAAGTCGTCCCACCACAAGAAACCCAAACGCAAGAGCAAAGGCAAGACCACCACCACCACCTTCCCCCTCCACCTCCCACCATGTCTGCCTGTGGTCAGAAGTAACGTATAGCCAAAGTCTAGTTAGAAAAGAGCCCTGGTGGCTGTGAGCTGGTACATTAGTGGCCTTTTAGTTCCACCGAGGTGAAGAATGCCAACATACACACTTCACAATGCTGGGCAAAAACCGCAAGGACGGCAAACTGCTGCAGTCAAAGTGATAACCCATATCAAGAGCAACAGAGTGGTACATGTCTGTGCAGAACATTGATGGATGTTGTCAGCCTGTTTTCCCCAAGAATGTGGATTTATTTGGCAAGGTTTAATTAATAATCCACTTTAAATTGCCCTGCAGTGCCGTCATGATGTATCTGTTTTCTGCCTGAGGATCCGGTGTTGAAACATAATTTATTGGAGTGCACAAAAATGTTTGCACGCTAGGGGCCCATTAGGTGTTGGCACCTGTTTTGGTCCAGAAGAACTGCAGTTCCTTCCTAAAATGCCTTCTGCGTTGCAGCGGTTGTATCTGCGGTTCGGTTGGTTATGCGTTCTCGTTGGAGAGCGGTGCACGCGTCAAGCAGCATCTTTGTGTGTTACCGTGTTTGAGGCTACCCCCTTTTCCTCAACAGAACATGCCTCACCCAGCAGCTCTGAGGTCTCCTCTGGGTCCGACAAAGGTAAGTGTTTAACCTGTCTAAAACCCAAAGGCAACTTATCCTATCTCTACATCCTCTCAGATCCAGAGGGTCACAACAAACACGGGGTCTCTTCACCATTATACTGCCGGTGGGGTTGGGCAAGCAGTGGGAGAAGTGTTGCTTATGAACACTACTCAAACTTCAGATATGAGAAAATCACATTGGTAGGCTTGTTATTCTGGTGCCCTGATGTTGCAGCCTCAGATGAGCTCACCATTGTGAAGTGAGACTGGCTGAGAATTGCACAGATTCTCTGTGTTATTGAAGGACCCGCCCCACCTTCCTATACCACACCCACCCCCAAAATTTAGTTCAGGCCTTTTCTGATAGTTGAATCTCTGACTGGACATAACCTAGCTTGCCCCGTGATTAAGGAACATCCGGGGTCAGAAGATGCGCAACCTTCTCAGTGCTGTGTGGCACATGATTCAGGGATTCAGAAGGCTAATTCAAAGTCAATGAATTGGCAGTGCATACGCGACTTTGGTTAACAGAGCATCTTTCTGCCCCACCCCCCTCCCAAAACCACAGATGGGGCACAAAGCGAGGAGGAGGGCAGCCCTTCAGAATCTGACCATTGGAAAGGTCCAGCACCAAGTGTGGAGGAGAAGACCAGGTGAGTCCCACAAGTGAATTAAAATCTGCATCCAGTGCACACAACAGGGCCACAACCACAACCAGTGCCTGTATCCAGTGCACACAGCAGGGCCACAACCACAACCAGTGCACACAGCAGGGCCACAGCCACAACCAGTGCCTGCATCCAGTGCACACAGCAGGGCTACAACCACAACCAGTGCCTGCATCCAGTGCACACAGCAGGGCCACAACCACAACCAGTGCACACAGCAGGGCCACGACCACAACCAGTGCCTGCATCCAGTGCAAACAGCAGGGCCACAACCACAACTAGTGCCTGCATCCAGTGCACAAAGCAGGGCCACAACCACAACCAGTGCCTGCATCCCATGCACACAGCAGGGCCACAATCACAACCAGTGCCTACATCCAGTGCACACAGCAGGGCCACAATCACAACCAGTGCCTGCATCCAGTGCACACAGCAGGGCCACAACCACAACCAGTGCCTGCATCCAGTACACACATCAGGGCCACAATCACAACCAGTACACAAGATCAGACCGGTCGTCAGACAAGCCAATCCCTTTAACCCTCTTAGTTCAAATATTTGTATTGATCAAGCTTGATTGACTTTTTTAATATGAACGATTACAATGCTGCTTATTTCTGTCCTTTAGGGAGGAGGAGTTTGATGAATACTTTGAGGATATGTTCCTTTGACCCACCTGGAATTTTCACACCTACAGTGGCAGAAAAAAGTGACCTTTTTATGGAGAAATCATTAAATCTTTCTACAAAATCAACTTGCAAATATCTGTTGGGTTTGGAGAAACAGATCGACATCTTACAGGAAATAAAAAAAAAACTTTTGAATTCTACTTCACCTTTCATAAAAAAATACTTTCTTAAAAAGTTGGTAAAGTTAACCTTTCAACAGTTACCGTGGACCTTGGTCCCTCTCTAAGCTTAAAAACTTTTATAACAATCCCGATTGAGAAGCACCAATTGAGAACGATTCATGGAAACGGGAAAACGCCGGAGTATCAGTATTGCTGAGAGGGGTCCATTCCCAGTAAAGCAAAAACAAAGCAGCCGGAGTCCTTTGTTTTCAGTCCTGTGTTCCGTCCTGATGACGTTATTCCACTAGCTGGAAAACAAAACTGGCATTGGCCGTACTGGGAAGGTACGTTCTACAACTGATACTCTAGTGTTTCTCATGGTCTTCGTGGCGTTTGAAAGCGACCTGCTCTAGCTGGGTCGTGTGCTTCTGGGAAACTGGTTAATGTTTGTTTTTAGTTTTTTTGTAGTTTTTTTGGAGTATATGAGTGTTAATCAGTTTAGTTATGGACTTGCCTACTCATGCTGTAAAATGTATTGTGCAACAAGGTATTTTCTATACTCTGATCCTTTCTATTCGTATTGGGCTAGCTTTTCCCAATATAAAGCCGACTTTGATTTACGATGTGCATAAGTTATAGAGACACAACATGCCAAAATCAAAATAAATTCTTGAAAACCTATGGAAGATAAATTATTGATGTCTGGAAAGGGTTACAAACCCTAGAGCCATATCTTTTCAGTGGCCATTCTGCCAAATTCTATCCAAGAGAAAGGCATAAAATCCAGGAAGTCACAAGGAACCCTTGAACAAGATAAAGGGATCTGCAGGCCTCCCCTATTGCTCTTAAGAAGAACATGAATGCTCAAGTTTGTCATAAAGCACCTGGATGGTCCTCAAGAGATCTAGAACAATATTTAATGCTCAGATGAGTCAAAATTGTATTTTATGATCGACACAGGCACTGTTATGTGTGGCGGAAACAAAACACTGTATTCTACACTTAAAACCTCATACCAACAATCAAGCCTGGTAGTGGTAGTGTCATGGGTTAAGGGTGCTTGGCTGCATTAGTGCCTGTGCGCCTTGCCTTTATGGTTCACTGACTGAACAATAAATTCTGCTTCATATCATAGAATTCTACAGGAGAATAGCAGGCTGGCCATCCATGAGCTGAAGGTGAAGCGCAGCAGGGTCATGCAGCAAGACAATGATCCGAAGCAAACTGCAAACAAAACTGCCTCCGGACAGTTGAAGAACATGGAATTAAAAGTTTTGGAATGGCCTAGTCAAAATACAGACCAAAACCCCATTGAGATTTTCCGACAGGACCTGAAACGAACAGTTCGTGCTCAAAAACCTACAAATGTCAATGAGTTGAAGCAGTTCTGCATAGAGGCCTGGGCCGTTGGGTGTTGCTTAACTTTCTTAAATAATAATGAATTTAGAATTAAAAAAATTGGTTGTTATCCGTTCGCTGTGGCCAAATACTTCTTCACGGTTCTAAGTGTGTGTGTGTGTATTATTATAATTTTTTCCCCCCATTGTGGGGGAATAAATACCCTTGTGTCATAAATATATCATCTTTCTAATTTGACAGAGGTAATTGGAGAGAAGTTTTATCCACTCATCAGTTTTTCCTACAGGTTGAAACTGAATAAGCTGCTGTACATTCTGCTGTCCAGTCTAGAAAGTGGCCGTGTCCATCCAAGAATTGCGTGTATCCCTAGCCAGCCCTGAGCTTCTTTGCCTCAGCTTATCCAGCTTTTGAAACTAATCCTTTTCACCACACCGAGGCCAGCGAGGGCCCTGCCTGCTCCTTTACTTTCCCATCTCGTTTTATCCCTCTGCGGTGGTTGCGCAACACACAGCCATCTCCTGTTCTTGGGCGTCTGTATGGGGTGGATGCGGCGCTGGCCAAGGAGAGCGTGCTCGGTGGCCAGCATGCCGTGGAGGCCGAAAGACTCTCGAGGCCCGAATATTTTGAGGAACGTCTTTATTTGGGGGGTTTTTTCCCCCCCGTTTACATCTCGTGACACAAACCATACAACCGTAATTATTTTACGCAACAAAGGATTACCTAACCCGCAAACGCAAGATGCATATATAAATATTTATGTATGTGGATGTTTTGTTTGTGTATCTGTACACGACTTTATTAGAGTCACTGCCGAACAATAAACCGCAAAGATTAACTGGCTCTCTCTTTCTTTATCTGATGGTTGAATTCTGATCCAAGGTGCCTCCTGTATAACTCTAAGAATACAGTTCTACTAAAGTCAATTCAGGCTCCTGAAGCCACCTTTATTGGATTACAGGACCTTGTTTCCTGTAGGTTAAATGAGAGGGGATCATTTTGCAAGGAGAGCCATGTTCCTATGTTAAGAAATACATCATCTTTAAAAAAAAATCATCAGTTGATAACATTCTGATTTGAAATGGTATCAGACTGGACCATATCCTGGGAAACTTTTACTGTGTAACGATAGGCTAATTTTACGCGCACATGTGTTTCCTATTATTGGACTATTTATTTATTTATTTATGGTTTCATCTGAAGTTAATCTGTTACCGCCTGTCCTTGGGTGGACTGCAGTAGTTCAAACAAAGAAGAGATGGCCTTTGATCTGTGTCAAAAGTTGAACTCAAAACCAACCAAACTCGATTTGTTTTAAATGCTTAAATAATAACTTGCACGGTCTACTTTTATGTAAGTAGGGTATTTAAAGTTTAATGCTTTGTGGATCTCAAAGCTGGCTTACAGTACAGTCCAATCCAGTCCAATCTTCTTACAGCCGTACTGTGGTTTTAATACCGGCATAGGTACTGATTTGCTTTTCACACAGTAAAACTGCTTTCCCGTTTTGCGTCTCCCCTGACACGTTCGTAGCCCTATTAATGACAGAAAGCAATTCGGGCCGTTTGGCTCCCTAACGCGGTATTTTAAAAATCTTATAGCGGAACTAAATTTAGTCATTGTATCTTCTCTATGTATCGATTTTAATCTTGTGTTTCACATTAGATTTAGTATTTTATAACATTCAGGTTACAGATAGCACAATCTGAATTGGATTATCTCTGTCCTAAACACCAGGATCACAATTTGTAATAGCAAATGTTTTTTTTTAATTTCAATAACCTTGAGAGTGGCTTATGCCTCTCATTGTGACACCTGATACATTATTTTGAGGTCATTTGCAGTATAACATATAGTTAACATCGTTAATCATGCACACGAGAACACGTAACATGTTACCCTTAATGTTAGCGATCAGATTCATTTTTCAGACACTTCTCAATTTGGGGCTAGGGTTGTGTTGTTCGGCTCGTACCAGGGAAAGGTTACCTCAGAGTGACCTCTCTTCTTGCCCAAACAGATGTTCAAAGCTACTATGTTCATAAGAGCGGAGCTAATGCGTAGAGTTAAAGACTCTTCGTGCCGCTAGTTTAATATGCAGTAGCTAAGAATGAGGATAATTAGAACCCTCACAATAATTCTGCGTACACTGTTCATTGGTAAACTAGATCAGTTTGGTGGTTAATTTTCAAACATGTAGCCCAAAACGAGCATTAATTCAACCCCTGTAAGATATTTTGCCCGTAAATCTGCCTCGCTAACCTCAGGTCCGCGGAGGAAAGTCAAACTTATTAATGGTTACTTGGTGAGATATGGCATAAGGTAACATAAAGGGACGTGAAGCATACAAGGTAAGATTGGCTCAAATCTCGATGTACTCTTTGCTCACTGTACTATGATATATATAGATCCTATTAAATACCCGATTTTCAAATTCTTTAAAGCTTTTATTCTCATCTCAGTGCAAGCGTGTACAATGATTGCTCTGAACATAACCGTATTGAGAACCACATTAACTACAATTATGACCAGAATGTTGTTGTTGGTTTTTTTTTCCTTTTCTCCTTATAAAATACTGAGGCCATTTTTGTCAGAAAGGCTTTCCTGCGTTTCCCGTAGCAGTGTGTTTCCTGTAGCGTCGCAGGGAGATCTAAACCAGGCTGCATCTCTTTATTGTCGTTCCTCAACATCCTTGGCCTGCATGGGGCCGACCGCATGCTAAATGTTTTTTATTTATTTATTTGCATAGTCCTTGCTCCAAAAATAAATACAATTACCGTATACGCTAAACATTATAATATACATGTAGGCCAGAGAACACACTCTCAGCCACATGTAATCCATGACATATTAGACTCCTACTACCAATGAGAAAAGAGAAACTGCATAAATAAGGGCTGCATGGTTTTGGTCCAAGAAGCCTAGCAGACATCTTGTTTCCATTCCAGCTCAGCTCTTTGTTAATAAAATAAATTATGCAGCTGTTTGATGACGACACACCCTCCTTCCTATGTTTATTTGTCGTTTCTGGAAAATTCTAAAACTTATTTCAGACTGAAAGAAAACAATAATTTGAGAACTTCCGTATTTCCACTGATTTAAAAACATTTTGCTTGGTTACAGTTATGCTACCGGTTCAGTGTGTTGTCGTCATTTGGTACTCAAGAGGTCAAAACTAATAGCAAAGCTTTTGGTGTATAAAAAAAGAACCATTTACAAGACTAGCTGTTCTGCTTTAAATAAACAGAACTATTTACAGGACTAGTGTGCTACTGCGATAAGGGATTGCGTCCGACGCTGCTGTGACTCTTCTGGTAACACTTTTGGTCTTTCGGTCCACTGAACATGACTTACACTGATGTGAGATAGAAGGGGGGAAAAGAAAAAAAATACCCAGAGAGGGAGTGCAGTGGCCCAGGCAGGTGCACCTCTCACCTCTCCACATGAGGTCATTCTGCTAAACACGGATATCCCTAAGCCTGGAGGGGACGGCCGGGCGGTGTTTAAAATATGGTGCAGGTTTTGGACTTGCCGTCTCCACCCTCTCCGCCTCCGCCGCCGCCTCCGCCTCCTCCGCCGCCAGCTTTGCCACAAAAAAAATAAAAAAAAGAGAGAGAGCTCTTTAGTTCCTGCTCGTTCTGCGCTGGTCTAAAACCACTTTTCCCTCGCACGTGCCCAGTCACTCACAACCCCACCAATGGCCTCCGGAGTCTGTCACTTTAGTGGCTTTGGTGGCTCACTATTACAAACTGTGATTCCTTCATGTTCCGGTCAAACTGAATTTCATTCGCGGTCAAACTGAATTTCATTTGCGGTAAAGCAGTCTTAGTGCCGCTTGCAAGGTCGTCTGCGGTCACCTTTTTTGGCCTCCTCCTCTTCCAGCTTCTTCTTCTCGTCTTCGATAGCCTTCATCTTGGCCTCGTGAACGTCGGCCAGCTCTTTCCAGTGTGCTCTGTTGTTGTTCAGTCCATCGAACATGGGCGTGATTTCTTTGTGGAACCTGGAGAACTCCTGCACAAGAGTTTCGAGGGACAGTCTTCATATGCAGCTTGCCTTTTAAATGCAGATGCAATCGTTTAACCTCAATTGTGTGAAAAAGCTAAACTTACATAAAAGAGCCTATTTGATACACGCAGACTACGATACCTCTGTAGGTTGTTGGTTCTAACCCCAAAAGGGCTACTTTTTTTTTTTTTTTGCTGACCTGGTTTCCTGACCTGGTTTTCTGACCTGGTAAAGACTCAACTGTAAAACCAGAAACTCTCTAGTCCACTATGGAGAAGAGTGACTACCGTGAAGATGGTTGAGAAGAAGCTTACCTTGTACACAAACGAGCACACAAAATCAATGAAGCCGCACTGCATCTTGGGGAGCTCTGCGGACTTGTTCCTGTCCATCATGGGCTGAGGTGTGGCGAAGGCAGATAGTCAAAAGAGACATTGTGAGTTTAGATGTTGTTCTACCTTGGCATGAATCGCATAACCAATGCCAGAATCAAAAGTAAAAAAAGATAATAGTGAGATCGGAGGTGTTCAGAGATGATAACCGCCACTCCACTTACAATGGGTTGCTGGTCCAAGACTGTCCTTTCCAGGTCACCCTGTTCCCAGAATTCAGCTGCCACCATGAGAGCCACCTCGAGGGGGAGGAAAAAAAAGCTTGAAAAAAAATGTTTCGAAAAAGAAATCGATTCTGGGAAACGCGTTTTATTATGCTGAGATGATTGCACGTGACCTAATTTACGATTTGGAAATGCTTGTTTGTCTTTAGATGGGAAGCGCTGGTCCTGGCCCAATGAAAGCCGCTTGGGTCACCAAGGTGCCCTTAATCACTAACGCATACAATCTTTTACTTACTTTGCTCTGGACCTCCCATGGCTTTGTAATGGCGGACAAATCACAGCCTGTCATCATCATTGCCCTGTTTTAAAAAGAAAATGGAAATTTTTTTGTCTTTAAAAAAAAATCCCTTATGTCACAAATATATTGTAAATTTTTTAGCTGCTTTTGCAACTGAATAATAATATTCCATTTAACATTTAAATTATGCATTCAGTTGGAATCTCTACTTTGTATTTAAAGTCTGTTGCAAGGAACAAAATCATATTGAGAAGGATTTGAAACTACTTTCCACAGAACAATGTAATCTACTGCAGAGCAGATACTAGTTTCAAAACCAGATCTTCATTAGTGAAAACCAAAACATATGACGCCTTTAGATACTGTAGCATGCAATTTAATTGTAAATACCGGTGATGATATGCACGTTCCCGGGGCTGTTTATTAAGAGCCTGCCCTCTCACAGAGCCACCATATAGCAGCACATTCTCTGTCTGCGATCTGCGGTACTACTTCTGTGTTTGCATGTGTTTAGTATGGAACTTCCCCTCCTAATGTGGTTCTCCTACATTTTTTTAGCGTTGTTCGTGCATGCATGTTGGGTATTTTTCATAGGTATTCTTAAATCCCATTTGTCACATATACACCTGTGGGTAGCCTTGGCCTTTGACATGGCCTTAAGTCTAGGTGGACTTTATACTGTAGGATATGCATTCGGATTGGCAACGTTTAACCACTGTACTATTTCTGAAAAACTGAAACTCTTTATATGTATTGGTATGCAATTCGGTGGCAGTGATCATCATAGAGAGTTGAGTGAAAATAACGCAAAGGTTACCCTCTATAAGAAGACTCATACAAGACATATAAATAAAATAAATAATTTGGTTATAAATCAGTTTTCATAAGTTTCAAATACCGATTTAATTGTGTGGACCTTTTCATTATTCATATTAAGCCTATAGATCACACTGTACGTAGCTATCAAATAAAGTAACAAAACATGTATTTACATGATAATTTCCTTCCTGATGGGGTTGTTGGAGATGTAGTTAATTTGCTCTTTCTCGTCTGTCATTGGCTCCGTGGCATCGACGATCTTCTGAAACATCGTCCTTTTTCTAAGAGGTGGAGACGCATGTTAGAACAGTGAACCTGTGCACCCGGAGCAAAGTGGTGGTCCGCGACCAGGCAAGCACTCACTTGAAGTACAAAGCCAAGTCCGTGGCGATGATGCAGACGTCGAACAAATGCTGCACGGTCTCGAACTGGCGCTTCTGAAGGTTCTGAAAGATGTTGAGGCTCTGAAAAAGATAGTCGTGTCGTCACAATTGGCAGACCCTCGTGTTTAGCACTGATTGCACCAATTGGCTTTCTCTTTTAAAATCACGAGTAAGGCCATCAACCTCGTCTGCCATCAGGGTCTTGCTGTACTCAAGGTGATGCCTCTCCATGATGGATGATCCATGCAGTTTGGCCAATGGAGAACAACTCCTGTGAATCGGGAAAAAAGACAGAAAGACTGCTCTTGTAAAACGAAAACAATAATATTTCTTCAAGTATTTCATAATGCATTCGTTTGGAAGCATCTTAGAGCCGTGTGAAATAGACAAATGTCTCGGATAGCTGGAAAATAAAGCCTACTTTGTTTGGTATAAATTGTTGGTTCCTCGGTGGTCGATGTCGTGGCAAAATGCAGCAGCTACCATTGCGAATATGTCAAGGTCAGAGTAATATTTCCTCAGTCTTCCAGTCTTTGGTGGGAAGAGAAAAGAGACACGGTTAAAAACCCCACATCTGCAAACACTGATGCTTCGAACAAACTTTTCACTGCAGGCTTTATCTGACTGGGACAATTTGTTAAAAAGGAATAACGTGGAATAGTTTATCCTCCGGAATACTGGAATGCAGGGGAATATTTAAACTCTATTACGAGACAGCATATGGTGATATGCCACAGGGTCGAGTATAACATTGAGGTTTCATCGAGGGCCATACCCTTGTATGTTGACTGGGGAGGGGAGAAAGTCTTACCATTAAGAGACAGAACATGGTTTGGCCCACGTTGAATCCATGCCTCCAGTTGTGATAGGTGATGTCACGGTACCCTTTCCGCACAGTGTACATCCACCGGGTCAAGACCTGGTGAACCGCAAGAAAGTCAACACAACATATTGGACAGAAGAGACTGATATGCATTAGGGCAAAAGTTAACAGAGCAATGCAGAATAACATCTTACATAACTCCATCATGTTTATACTCGTCGAAGAGAAAGAGAGAGAGAGAGAGAGAGAGAGAGAGAGAGAAAACAACTGCTCCTTTGGTTGTGAAACCAGTGTGTAATCGCTCTGAACAAATATTCATAAGGACTGCCTGTCCATTTGAGTTGCGGAAGATGTCTGTCACTTCCTTATAACGTGCAAAAAAAAACCCACAAAATGATTTGTATAATCCTGTTCCTTTTT
>JAOVYW010003013.1:0-14480 GCA_025775045.1 Hiodon tergisus | reverse complement strand
GGCCTGGCATAGATTCTACAAGTCTCTAGAACTCTACTGGAGGGATGGAACACCATTCTTCCAAAAGATATTTCCGACAAAGGCCATATAATTTTATTCATGAGACCCCTCCCATCATGATAGAAATGTTTCATGGGATAAAGATGATCACTTAAAATAACTTTGTAGTGATTTATCGTGACCTTTTCCCTCTAAGGGAACAAGTGGATTTAAGTCATGCTAGGAAACTGCCCTCCACAACATAACAGAGCCTCGGGACCCCATCAATGTAGGTGCCTGCCAACGGCTACATTCTTGTGTTACTACGCAATTTTGAAATGGGAGGGTCATGCTGGTGATCCAGCTTGAGTCATTTGCATGAATATAGAAATGTTGAAAAGCTGCTTTATTTATCATGTATGCCCTCCACTATGAGAGGCGCTAACTAGGCCAGGAATCTGTACACCTAGTTCACCTAGTTCCATAACAGTAGACTACCCCAAAAAATTCAATTACATTATCAACGCTGCCTATGCCCATACCTTCTTCTGTTTCTGTTTATGCAATCCATTCCAAGCGCTCATTATGTTTTCACCCTCTCTTAAGCACTGGAGTGTCTTGGCTCGCACTTGTGTTGATTGTTATTAATGTAAATGTGACCATATTGGTGCGAATGCAAATTTGCTTTCATACTGACCAAAATGGTTTGCTGAATTCTGAAAGTGCATCATTTGAAACTCCATTTGAAAATATCCATGACAACGTATGATAATTCTGTAGGCAAAATACAAACAAAAAGGAAAACAGTTCAGCTGATTCACATTATATTTAAATTGATTGCTTAAAATATGAATATTATACTATCTATGGTAAAAAGATACGGGCATGTTAATTGATGTAAGATGTATGCCTACAGTCATATTGTAAAATAGTGTTGAAAAAAAGGGCATATTGAGATTGCATTGATATATACCTCTGTTGGCTAAGGACGTAGTGTGATTGCATTGATATATACCTCTGTTGGCTAAGGTGTATTGAGATTGCATTGCTCTAACGGCGTATTGAGATTGCATTTATATATACCTCTGTTGGCTAAGGCGGTTTTGAGATTGCACTGCTATATACCAAATAATAATAATAATAATAATAATAATAATAATAATAACTTTATTTATAGAGCACTTATCAAAATAAAGTACAAAGTGCTTTTGAGAAGAGACTTAAAAGAAGACACTGACTCAGATAACCTAATTTCTTCAGGCAGGGCGTTCCAGAGCCTCGGGGCCCTTATGGCAAATACTCTGTCCCCCTTTGTTTTCAACCTGGACTTAGGAAGCGACACAAGACCCTTGCCTGAGGACCTCAAACTACGTTTAGGTTCATAAGGGATCAAAAGCTCTAAAATATAATCTGGAGCCAGGCCATGAAGAGCCTTAAAAGTAATCAATAAGGGAGCCAATGTAAAAAAGCTAAAACAGGTGTGATATGATCGTACCTCTTGGTCAAGGTTAAAAGCCTAGCAGCTGAATTCTGTACAGTCTGCAGTCGTTTTAGATTTTTTGCAACATGGTTGTATATTGTGACAAGTAGCCAATAGATGGCAGTATTTCTTTTGTGATATGTTGGGGCCCAATAACAAGGATTTCAGTTTTATTTGAGTTGAGCTGATGAAAATTTATCGACATCCAGTGTTTTATGTCAGAGAGGCAGTCCTGCAGAGAACTCAGCATACTGAGGTCAGTGGGCTTGACGGGGAGGTACAGCTGTGTGTCATCTGCATAGCACTGAAAAGAAATCCCATGTCTACGGATGACCACACCCAAGGGGAGCATATATAGGGAGAACAGTATTGGTCCCAGAATTGAACCTTGAGTCACACCATAATTGATAAGGGAAAAGGATGACATTAAGTTTTTAATGGTGACACATAACTTCCTATTGGCTAAATAAGATTAGAACCAGTTTAGTGCAGTGCCAGATATGCCCACCCAGTGCCTCAGTATATCTAAAAGAATGCCATGATCAATTGTGTCAAAGGCTGCACTTAAATCCAGCAGCACAAGAATTGAACACATGCCTGCGTTGGCATTCATTAAAAGGTCATTCGTGACTTTGATAAGGGCTGTCTCAGTGTTGTGGTACTGACAATAAAACCAGATTGAAACTTTTCGAAGGTACTATTGTTTTCCACAGGAGCAAGAAACAGCTTAGATACAATTTTTTCAAGAACCTTGGAAATAAAAGGCAGTTTAGAAATCGGACGATAATTATTTAGGAGGTTAGGATCAAGACCAGGTTTTTTTAGGACTGGTTGAACACAAGCAGTTTTAAAGTAATCTGAGATGCAGCCAGTAGACAGCGAGCTGTTCAAGATAGATAGCAAATGGGGCACAATAAAATCCGTAACTTTGAATAAAAACCTAGTTGGAATTATATCAAGAGGGCTGGAGGATACTCTCAAAGGAGACATAATTTCTGTGAGTTCAGGCAGGGTAACAGCAGAAAATTTGCTCAAAAAATCCCTGAGCATGTGATCCACATCTAAAAAGGCAGGATTGGGAGTAATACCAGATCTTATTAACTCCACCTTTCCAGCAAAGTGCAATACAAACTTTTCACAATCAGCATCACAATCAGCAGAGGCACAAGAAGAAGCTGGGTTAACTAACTGGTCGACAGTCTTGAATAGGAATCTGGGGTTGTGCTGATGGGCAGAAATAAGTGTAGAGAAATTGCATGTTCTTGCATCTTTCACCATCCCATTATAAAGGAGTAATAACTCTTTCATAGCCACAAAGTGGACCTGGAGACCTGATTTCTTTCATCTGAGTTCTGCTCTTCTGCATTTCCTTTTACAGCTTTGAGTACTGTCATTTAACCATGGCGGTTTTCAATCTTTGAATTTCATATATTTTTCAGAGGAGCTATGAGATCTAAGGTTAAAGAACACAGGTAATTAAAAGAATCAACAAAAACGTTGGAACGAGGAATCAGGAAACCCATTGTTTACAAACTTTAGAGGCACTATGCTCATTAAAGACGCGTGTGTACTTAGAGTGGGATAAGACAGTACCAGCAGCCTGTAATTCACAGTTAAAAACAAAGCATAGTTGATCAGATACAAACATGTCCTCTGTTGGCTAAGGGCATATTGAGATTGCATTGATACATACCTCTGTGGGCTAAGGTAATTTTAGGATAGCATTACCATATACCTCTGATTAGCAAACCCATACTTCTTGGGAAACGATTTTACTTGGATCAGTTTGGGTATAATAGCCCATTGTTTTTCCTTGCCTTCAGGTTCGTAATGGGACAGATCTATCATTTCTTAATTTATATTCTTGTGTACCAAGAGAGTGAATTCAATAATGATCATTGTCACTTATATAATGAATTCAGGCCGTTGTTTTGGTATGACTGAGTAGATAGGAATTAAAAGTAATTCTGCGAGCTGAGGAATCTTAAGACCTCATTAGACATCTGGTTACTGTGGACACAAGCAGAACAAAGCGGTCTGGAAAACTGCGTTTTTTATTTCTGCTATTTATATTCACTTATTAAAGATACATGTACTAATACAAGATTATCTGTGTTTTCAACGATTTTCCAATGCTGCAAACCTTTGAATTGCATTGGTGTTCGTCCTAAACAGAAAAAGGCAGAGTATTTTAGGAATATCCTTTTTCAAAATACATTTATCTTGCTGTCCTCTAGGCTCAGAAACAGTTAAAGCCACTATAAAATGACTACTCTCAGACAGTAAACCGTGTCAGAGCCAAAAGAATGAGTCCATCACAGGTGATCTGTTCACTGTATGAGGCTGACTGCTTCTTCAGGAGTTGTGATGATCATGAACGTAAGTCAATTTGCTCCAACCATGGCTCCCTCTGCTTAGACTTTCTGATATGCTGTATTTCTATATTACTATTTTTAAATACGACTTATTCATAATTTTCTTCTTTTGTTATTATTTATTTAGTGTTGTTAAGTATGGTCTGAGCAATGTTGCATGGGAGGTTCTTTTTTAAAAAGTCAACAAAACCGGTAGCTGGCAGACTTCACTATGCTGTCAAATATTATTTGTATTTCTATTTTTTTATGTATATTGTAGCGTTTTTTGGAGTGCTACTTCTCTGCGCGGATTCAAGCACGAGACCGACACTGTTTAACAGGAATCAATGCTCTTTATTTCGCACATGCGCTTACGACTGCCTTGACAAAGGTAGAACTTGCAGTGCAGAGAACTGACAGGTTCACAGAAACACACGAAAGCCCTCACGCTTCATAACAATCACGCCCCCGGTGAGGGAACAGAACATTACTCGAACAGTAGAGTTAACAAAGACAAACAACACACCACTAGCGCCGAACACAGCCGGCACTTAGAACGGACTATTTACAGGCTTTTTAGTCCTTAAAGTGAGGCTTCCCGGCAGCCCCCGCGGGGATGGCTATATCCCATTGGCAAGGGAAAGCGCACCTAGCCATCCCCGCTACAATATTTTTAATTATACCCTTTTGGCACCTTACTTTTTCCAACCTGTTTTGCTTTCCATCGGTCTGATTGCAGTGTCAGAGATTACAGAGCACAGAGCAATAGGGATGGGTAATGGTAAGATCAGTGTACACGGTCCACATTATCTCCCCGGGAATTCAAACGAGCCCTCTTGATGTTTCATGAATCAGTAACAACTGTGCGTTAAGAATTAGTACGCAAATAGGCAAATTGAGAGGCCTGGGAATAGTCCGGGAGTTTTCAGGGACTTGCTATAGAACGAGGAGACACTCCATGTGTCCATTCACACCCAGCCTGTCAGACCCCTCGTCATCAGCCCTGCGTGGGGACCAACCTCATCGTGGACCTATATCTGTATGGGGACACACGGTTCATCTCCGCAGGATTGCTATTCAAACAGAGGCATTTGTGTGTTAGTCTAAAGACAAATGGGTGTGCTTGCTTATATATCCCATGGAATTATCTGCTTTGATTAATATTGACTCTGGGGATATTCACTCTCTGCCTTTCAAGGACTGGGCTGGAAAAAAACCTGCTCAAAAGGCTGTTTACAGCAGTGTCAGATCCATGGAAGAGAACACACGCTTGTACTATAAAGACATCTGAATTGATGAGGGAGCTGAAAGTTTGCTGAATTTTCTGCAGAAGCAAATGGCCTTGTCTACTTCAGTCCAAAGTATAATCATCTATTCTTGCTTTTTTTCTCTGTCTGATCATATTCGCGATAACAAAGAAGCTCATTGCAATAATAAGGTGGTCTACAAGAGAGTATCCAGTTTGTATTGCTATGATTTGTATGCAGAGGAATTAAATCAAACTCCAGCTAAACCTTTCAGATTTATGTCATAGATTAGGATAATATATTTGTTCAAACCTGTACATTCAAGACAAACAGCAGCTATATTTAAATTACAATATGCTATTTGAAAATTTTGATTCTACCTCACAACAATTGATATGGAGTTTGCCGTTGGCCATGGTCATTTGTAATAATGCTTGGATTTAAGCAGACACACACCAATGGGAAAAACAACTGAAACAGTCTAGTCAAAGGTTATATAATTAGTTTAGTTCCCCCTCCTGTTGAGCATTCGAATTGGAAAGATATTTTACAAGTTACACATTAGTTATTAGTTTACAGTATAAGTGCTTGGTAGGCAATGAATACCATTATAAAAGAAAAAAAAAAGTATTTAACTTCTAACAGCACCTGCTGATGTTTCCAAAGGGTGAAAAAAGTGATCTAATGACGTGGGAAGGTAGCTTCTGTTGATGACCCTTATTTAGTTGCCTGGGAGAACCCCTGTTATATGGCAATTTACACAGTTTACAACCCAAACATTACTTATTGACACAACCGGCTAGGTATTGAAGCATTTCAGGTTAGGGACCTTGGTTTGCTGGTTAAACCGCAACGTACTGGTCACACCACCACCCCTGTTTACTATTTTTGGCTAATTATCTTGATTAAGAGCCCAACATCAGCCACTTTCTGATTAAAGTGAGAATAAATCAGAAATCACAGCCCTTAGCGGCTGCACGTGTCACCGTTTTGCGCTCGGATCCGACTCGACTTGAGAGTAAAAATGAGGCCCTACCCGAGGGGGGTGGCCTTTATCTCACCGTTTTGTTCCATGGCTCCCATCCCCTGAAGTGGGGGAAGAGGAAAAAACCGAGAGGAGGGCAGCAGGGTGATAGACTCCAACTGCAGTGCTGTGAATCCATTATGTGTCAGCACTACCCTGTTTCTGCCGATCGAGGCCTTTGGACTTCACAACTGAAACTTTCCGCACTCATCAGGGACCCTTGTTTTCCTGCTGTTGTCTGTTTTAGGCCAACATCCACTGTCAGTATTTTAAATACACTGCACACAGGTGGGTCCGTATTAATGTTCTACAATAATTAATTAATAGATACTGTAGATAGACAGATATCATTTTATTAAGAAGATAATTCACATGGTTTAATATATAACAATCAGTGCACCTATACCAAACAACAAAAAAACAACCCACAGTATTCAAAAACATAAATATATAAATATTCACTTCTATCAATTTACAACATACAATACAAACCACCTCGCCACCCCATAATAAGGTTACCCTCGACAACTGATCATGCCAGTTGCCCCTCACTGCACACTCAGTCTAACAGCTCCTCTTGCCTGGCCCATGCTGTAGTCATCAGCTCCATTTCTTCCATAGCATCATAATCTGCATCTTCGTTTTCTTGCTCATTAGAATCGCTGGTTTTGCTTGGCCAAGCAGGAAATTTGCCAAATGACAAGCGCCTCTATTAGATTTTGAGTAGGGCATACTGCTTGAGAGAAAACTCTAGAATACAAAGGGAGGAAGAAAAAAATTAAACAGAGGGGGCAAACTATTTCATGCCATAACATAGTGAATCACGGTTTCTCTGTAAAAAGGACAATTATATAGATAGATAATTTCCAAATAAAATGAAGCTAATGCCAAATGCAAAAAGGAGGGAGAGAAAGAGAGAGAGAGAGAGAGAGAGAGAGAGAGAGAGCGAGAGAGAGCGAGAGAGAGAGAATGAGAGAGAGAGAGAGAGAGAGAGAGAGAAAGAGAGAGAGAGAGAGAAGGGGGGGGGGGAGTCGCTCTGCATTCAGCTCTTGCCAACAGGGTACTCCAGCACAGATGTATTCCCATAGCCGGAGGCCAGCTCTGAAAAATCACTCAGAAACTGCGCCTTATTACATCCGAGAGCGGGATTAGAGGGAGCAGTTCCTAAATGTTACATGAGTGCACAACATTACGCAATGACAGAGAACCGGAACCCTCTCCATTCTGTGCTACAATGACTTTCTTCCCAGCACACGTTCCCTTCAAATGATATGCTGTAACGCCATATCCCTCCTGGTTCTGCCAAGTTATAAATGAAATGAAGCCGTAGTTTAGACCAATTTTCACGACCAGTACGTGGTAGAGTGTGTGTAAGTGATTTTAAGTGCATGATGGTTTAGGAGTCAAGCCTACCGGATAGGTACCTCATTACATATTATGGAGGAACTTATTCCATTTTACCTGTTTTGGTGATTGATAAACTTACATATAACATATAACTTATATTGTAAAAAACTTATATAATATACACCAGTCAGATACCATGGCTCAATGTGACCTTGCACAAAACGTATGCTGCTTGTTAATTCTGCAGTGAAATGTCTGCATGTAACAACAGGCCAGGTTAGGTCACACACCTTTGGTACCTTTGTATCAACATACATAATTTATTGTAGCTGTCTGCGAAAGCCATGTCGAGAGTTTCGAGATTAAACCAATTATACTACAAAGGAGGGGGCAAAAAGCCTGCTGCAGAACTCTTCCAAAGGGGATGTATTATGGGCAGCGCATTCGCTATGCACCCTATCACGCAATTAACCACAAGCTTTAAAAAACGTCTAATGTGACTTTTCTCTGAATAAGTCCTGAACTGTAATCCATAATGCTGTGTAATGATCCGGCAACCCTGCAACATTATCCTGAAATTGAAAAGAGCTACATCTCATATGAAGTGACCCTCAGTCTTCCACTTGCTTGGGCAGCCTTGGTGCTCATTACTCAGACCCTTTTAATGAGATGAAGCTAATTCAATACAGTTTTTTCTTCTTTTTTTCCAGAAGGGCTCATTCAGAAGTTTGAGTGATTTCTTTTCATCACTTATTCTTTTGCGTGGGTGCTAACCGGTGTTTTGTGTACAGAAGTTTTCAGACTTTTGTGATAAGGAAGAACAGTATATTTATTTGTTGTGCCAAACTTTTCCCTTTTTAAATTAATTTCATAGCCCCTAATCTAACCGTAATTAGCTGTGTTCATCTGTTTCAGGGCACACTCAAAATGGTATTATGGGTGTTAGGGTACCCTTTAATGATGGCCGGTCCGAGGAAGCTCTAAAATCACCACCACGGAGTGAGCAAGTATAGTGGTAGCTGAAGAAATTGACCCCCCACCACCACTCCGGGTTTATTTGTAACCACCTGGTAGAGGATTGTCACTAAGAGTAACTGACTTATTCACCACACAGCTTGCCTAACATTTTGGGTTGTTGCCTCTCCTCAGTGACCTATTTGATCTTCTGTCCGGGACTGAACTTACAGGACTAGACTACTACTACTTTCTCTCAGAGTTAAGCAATCAATGCATGTTCCTTTATGTTCAGGTAAACTGGTGTGTACTGGTGAACTACTCTGCTGCTTGTAGCACATCCCATGGTGTCTTCAGGTTAGAGCAGATTTAATTAATCAGCCTGGTTTTCCATTTAAAATAGAAACAGAACTGCATTTAAAGCAGGCACATGAACTCGTTGTTATACTATCTCCAATTGTGACTGGGCAACATTTTGCCACCTGAAGTTCATGGCAGAAACAAAAGCACACAGAAGTAATGAAGCTGAACCACAATGCCGCCAGGGGACAGAGGAAGCTGGTAAACATTTACACAAATCGCTCTTTTGTATCCGCTGGACGGCTTCACTCCATGCAGAGCAGCTGGGCTGGAGCCACCGCCGTCTTTTGTGCTTGGCCTGCAGGGGCCTGGAAAGGAACAGAGCCAGGCTGGCTTATTCTGTCCCCCATATCCTTGGCCTGCAGATTCATCCCAGTGAAGCTTGTGCTCAGCCACACCTCCCAGGAGCTTCTGTTGCTCATCAGTGCTGCCTTTTAATTATCCATTCAAAGGACAGTTTCATTACTGAGGTTATTGTTGGATGCGTGACCCAGTGCCATCATACAGTTCCAAGGCATTGACATTTATCAGCCCACTGTTAGATACATGCAAAGTGTGAAGTTCAAATGGGGGCACTGGCAGAAACTTTGTCCTTTAGATTTTGTGTACTCACTCTTAACTGCGTTCCTTGGCCTTTTTTATAATCTGATAATCTTATTATCTCCGACAGTGTTTTTACACTTAGAAATCTTTGAGATGGACATGCAGTTTTGTCTTCCGATAGCTGCATATTTTTTCTCTCAGCAGAAATAGCTGTACAACCTGATTGTAAAAACAAAAAATTAATTTGACAGATATATATGTCCTCTGGTATTCTTGTCCTTTTGACAGTTTTGCCATTTTCTTACCAGTCCGCTTAGCGATATTTACTGAGAACGTCATACATTTCAATCAAAGCTACTATACGGAGGAAAAAGACAAACGCAAATGCAGAGTCTTATAGCCAAGTTAACCACAGATAAGCTGCTTAAATACATGAATAAAACGTATAGAAAACTATACACTATACAAATATAAGACTACTATGAAGCTGTAGTCTAATCTACTGGGGCAGTGAAGCTAGGAGCCTGGAGGGGGGGTAATTGAGTGATTGAGGGGTAATCGAGAGGAGGATCAGCTAGCCCGGGCTCGGAACTGATGGAGGGAGCAGTGTGGCCTGGGCACAGAGGATCAGATAAGCAGTTCTGTCCTGAATCACTCGGAGAGGTCCAATGTAAAGGGCTGCCTGACCATCCGGGAGAGTTTTATATTCAGGACAGGATTTTAGGAATTAGGGCCTAGACTAGGAGTTTGGTCGCTGTGACTTCGAAGAAGGGACTGCTTGTTCGATTACAATTGGCAAGAAGATGATCTGGTCAATGACATGGTGATCATGTGACAGAGGAACATCTTCTGCAGTGAGGGGGGATCCAGTAAAGAAGATCCCTTGGCAGATAATGAAGATATGAGGTGGAAATAAGGAGAATAACAGTGAACACGATAAATACAATTTTTGTATTTGTCAATTTATATTGATTTAAGTACAATATTATTATTATTGTATCATAAATATTTTTCAGAATGTCAGATGCACTTCATGTTCAGATAAATGTTTACTCTTTTTAAAGTATACTTTTGATGTTACCCCAAAGATCCCACAGTCTACCCATCTCTACTGACCCTTTAGTAGAACATTTTATTTTTGAATTAGTATCAGAGACTGGAAAAAACTATCTTGAAAGGTTAGATTAATTAAATATTCACACTCCATAGAACTCACATTTGTCGTTTGTATAAGCTGACTTGCTAACATTAGTTTTTTTTTTACCTTTAAACTATTGGACAATGTATAGTAATTTACAGTAAATGAATCAGTACATAACGCGTGTTTTCTTCTTTTATAAATTCACACACAGTACCATCACTTCAAAACTCTGCTGATCGTGTCAGCCAAGGAACTATTCTGTATGAAGGAGCAATGTTTAAACAGAAACCATGTTTTCTTCAAGCCAGCCCACCCCATTTGAACGGCTCACGAGCAAGAGGCGAGATGAGGAATGCACTTCAGCCTGAATACAAACAAGGTGCAGAAACTGCTTTTTGAACATAGATAAAAGGGTAAAACCGTCGGCAGGAATCTTCCATCAGTGCCTGACAGGCTCATCCCCGCGAGCAGTGTTTGTCTGGGAGATTGTATTAGGGAGGACAGAACAAAGAGCCGTAATTGTGGACTGGCGAGCAGGATGGGAGAAACATCCCACTTTGATCAGTGGCAGCTCCAAGACAAACGCCCCTCCTTTTGGCTTAAACCACCTTAAACAGGGAGTTGGGGAGAGGGTGGTGTGGGCCAGAGCTGCACCCATCAGTTCAAGGGTGGCAGGGCGGCAGGATGGTTCAGAAACCGGACTCAAGGTCAGAAGGTTGCTGGTCCAGATTGTGGGCGAGGAATCGCAGCTGTAATCCTGAACTTCTCCAGTAACATTGGGCTGGACAAATGGGAATGTGAAACGGAAAGATATGTATGGTGCGATGTATTAAATTGATGTTTTGGTCAAAAGAGTCCAATTTCTCAGAATGGGTAGCGGCATCAGTCACAGAAACAGGAAATTGTGGCTTGAGAGTTAAATGATTAGTTATTCCCTGGCATTGAAGCACTATCTGGACCTCGGCAATGGGCATGACGAGTAAGGGTTGGGAGCTTTTAAAATACAAAGAGAGATTGACGTTTGCCTTCTTATTAAGGCAATTATATGTCTACCAATTATTGATTTCAGTATTGGCTTTATAATCCATTTATGTGTGGAGCATCCATGATAGCAGCCCATATTTTTCGTTTTCATTTGCATTGAGATCCCTGTGGGGACAACTTTTGTTTTTCCTTTTTCCTTCAATTAAAATTTGTTTCTGAAATTCAAAGAGTTAGTTTATTTTATTTGGCCGGGAATATGCCAAGCTGATTCAATCAGCGAATAATTTTCTAATGCTTCTTTGCACTATAAAAAGTCTGTTATTAAACCCGGAGAACCAAGACTTCCAATGTGATCGGTAACATTTCAGTTCATCTGAATGTTGTCCTGCTCCTCGTGGTGGAGATGAATCAACTCTTAATTCCAGTGGAGCAGAAATTTCCTCTGCCCTGTACCATGTACTAACATTAAACACATTTCGCAGGCCACATCTCATTGAGGAATAATAGCTTTCAGAGCAGAATTGAGTGGTGAGAATGACCCACATCTGATGGCACCTAGGTTTCCTCCCCCCCTTTACTCCAGAGAGACTGTGAAACAGCAGCAGAATAGGGAAACAGCTGTTTTCTAAATGCCTACCGGTTTGTGCAAGTTTGTAAGAGGTTCTCTGAATGATTAGCACAAACACAGAAGGTACACCAGGACAGGAATCTGCCTTTTAAAGGCTAATGAGCCCGAGCTAGGTTCATGGGTGATCTTGAACAGTCGCCTGGTTAAAAGATTTTAAATTAGCATTTTTGTTTAACATGCAGTGGCCCAGGCACAGCACAGAAAGTCAAAAAGTATGGTTCGTCTGTATGAACAACGCAGGGTTTGTTGAATAAAATTTTCACAAACTCAAAAACCAAAGTTTTACCTTACGAAGATCTGATCAGATTGTGCTTGTGGCAGAAAGTTAATAAGGCAGCTTACAGCATCGGTTTTGTCTGTCATAAAAAAAACGCTTTTACAGGTACCCTTATTATGAAAAATTCAGAGCTCATCTTTACCAGTCCCGGGAGTGGTGATGGTGATGCTGTTCTAGGCCTGAGTTGTAGTACTCAGAAGAGAGTAAGAATAATCTGAGAATATCCTTAAGCAGCTACAGTTGGTAGCATAATAAAAATTGTATAATATAGGTAGTCATTAATTATTAGCACTCAGGGAGATGGTTGTTTAAAATAAAATCAAGTTGATTTATAGACTATGTTACTGCCCTCTAATGGATATGTAAGAAAAAAGAAAATAACTTCCATTAAAACTACAACAGAGATTTTGGTTGACCCCACCTGTTGGTCCAAAAATATTCTGGAAACCAGATACAAACTATTATAGGAAGGTCAGGTTTATGAAATCCAGAAATAATCTTTAACATCCCACCTCCATGGCCGTACAGAAAGAGATGGTTTGCCTTTTCTTCAAGTATTTATCTGTTGATTTGGTAGATTTTTTTGACGTTGTCAATATCTGTTGGCTTGGTAGGTGTTTGCCGTTGTCGTTATCTGTTGGCTTGGTAGATGCTCTTACATTCTTTCTGATTTCTGACCCAGTTATATGCGTGGACACATGCAGGCGCAACCCAACCTAACCCAGCACAGAATAAGAGACCGATAGTTTGAATGACTGTGCTTTTCTGTTCAGCAGTTGCTCTGCTCCTCCTTGGTTCCCTCCTCCGGCGCGTAATGGCCTTTCATTCTTCTCTGTCGTTTGCAGACAGGCATATCTCCTTTGTGAGTGAGCAGCTGCCTTCCTTTATGGAACTAACGGCCCTGCTTTCCTGTTCTTCAGCAGTGAGGATGGTGAGGATGAGCCTGCCAACGCCTCCCTTTGTGTCAAAGCAGATCAGCACACCTGGGCTTGTAGTTCCACTACACTTCCACCGCTACAAAACAAATTTAGATGTCAAATAGCAATGAAATAAGCAAAACATGCAGACTGGTTTCAGTACATCACTGGCCCATTTAAAACATTTGTGTGCAAAATAATATGTTTTTTTAATGATAATTAACCAGAGGTGTGGGTTGCCCACAAGCAAACCAGGCAATGTCTTGGGTCCCCCTGCTGGCTAGTAGCAGTGTTACATTTCAGCTGGAATTGCAGTTGCAACAAAATCCTTATTTCCTCAGATAGTAAAACAACATACACATTTGATCTCATAGACTGCGCACATCCTTTCTGCATTTATATCTATTTACAAAACTAAATGTCAGGCCAGCTTCGGTCTTGGCTAGCTAAACTAAGTACATGTAACCTAGCGGCGCTCGAGTTATAACGGACCTACCGGATAGCCCTGCTCAGAAGAAGCAGCTCCAACTGATGTGGAAACTTGCCAACAAGCCATTTCCTGCTTCAACAAGAATTGCATTTTGGCAAGTGAAACCACAGAACTATGTAATTCTAGGTGTTCAGGTTCAGGTTATTCGGGTTCAAATATATCTGGTTCAAATATATATGAAATAAAAAAATTGGCAGTAAAGTGGTTAGTTTACTCAGTCAGCAGTGGTTCTGTATTTCTACGGCAAGCTATTTGAAACATGGACCAGATAGACCCTTAGCAGCAGTAGATTTCTTATGGGTGAATAAAGCTTCTGCCACTTGAAAGAGCACGAAAAGGGCAAATTGCACTGTGCCAGCATACAGAGTTGCTGTGAATTAGATGAATGACTGAAATCTGGCAACCCTTTGGTAGTGTTAAGCAGAATAGTTGCCATAGTCTGTTGTTTAGTAGAACACAACCAGGCGTTAAGAGGACAATCAGATAAATGTTTTGAGCCCCATAATGGCAACTATTGAACAGTGAGAGATACCATAAGGTAAGAAAATACTCTCGTATTTCAACTTTAAGTAAGAGAAAACCTCTCGTACTGTGACCCTCCCTTAACCACCTAGAGTTGTGGCAGACACTAATGTGTGTGGTTACGCTAAAATGACCCTGACAAGTAGAGAACGAGGTGGCCCTGTGCTTTGATTGGGGCCACCAAATTTTCATTTTACAAAACTAGTTTTGTAATAGTGTAATAATTTGTATAG